>JAVKPL010000165.1:0-14257 GCA_032173675.1 Gastrolobium villosum | reverse complement strand
TTTTGACGGAAAAATGAATTCCGTCGAAAACGGATGAATAAAATAAATGCAAAAGAAATTGATTTTGTGACGTTTTTCGACGAAAAATGGATTCCGTAGAAGATTTTTGACAAAAAATGGATTCCGTCGAAGATTTTTGACCAAAAATGTATTCTGTCGAAAACGGATGACTAAAATAGATGCAAAAGAAATTGATTTTGTAAAGTTTTTCGACGGAAAAAGAATTTCGTCGAAAACGGATTAATAAAATAAATTCAAAGGAAATTGATTTTGTAAGTTTTTCGACGGAAAATGGATTCCGTCGAAGATTTTATGGATGAATTAAATTAATGCAAAAGAAATATATTTTGTGAAGTTTTTCGACGGAAAATGAATTCCGTCGAAAATGGATGAATAAAATAAATGCAAAAGAAATTGATATTGTGAAATTTTTCGATGGAAAACGGATTCCGTCGAAAATGGATGAATAAAATAAATGCAAAAGAAATTGATTTTATGAATTTTTTTCGACGAAAAATAGATTCCGTCGAAGATTTTTGACGGAAAATGAATTCCGTCGAAAATGGATGAATAAAATAAATGCAAAAGAAATGGATTTTGTGAAGTTTTTCGACGGAAAATGGATTTCGTAGAAGATTTTTGACGGAAAATGGATTCCGTCGAAGATTTTTGATGGAAAATGAATTCCATCGAAAACGGATGAATAAAATAAATGCAAAAGAAATGGATTTTGTGAAGTTTTTCGACAGAAAATGGATTCCGTCGATGATTTTTGACGGAAAATGTATTCCGTCGAAAATGGATGAATAAAATAAATGCAAAAGAAATTGATTTTGTGAAGATTTTTGACGGAAAATGGATTCCATCGAAGATTTTTGACGGAAAATGAATTCCGTCGAAAACGGATGAATAAAATAAATGAAAAAGAAATTGATTTTGTGAAGTTTTTCGACGGAAAATGGATTCCGTCGATGATTTTTGAATGATGAATAAAATAAATGCAAAAGAAATAGATTTTGTGAAGTTTTTCGACGGAAAATGGATTCCGTCGAAGATTTTGGACGGAAAATGAATTCCGTCGAAAATGGATGAATAAAATAAATGCAAAAGAAATTGATTTTGTGAAGTTTTTCGACGGAAAATAGATTCCGTCGAAGATTTTTGACGGAAAATGAATTCCGTCAAAAATGGATGAATAAAATAAATGCAAAAGAAATTGATGTTATTAAGTTTTTCGACGAAAAATGGATTCCGTCGAAGATTTTTGACGAAAAATGTATTCCGTCAAAAACGGATGAATAAAATAAATGCAAAAGAAATTCATTTTGTGAAGTTTTTCGACGGAAAATGAATTACGTTGAAAATGGATGAATAAAATAAATGCAAAAGAAATTAATTTTGTGAAGATTTTGTGACGGAAAACGTATTCCGTCGATAACGGATGAATAAAATAAATGCAAAACAAATTGATTTTGTGAAGTTTTTGTCAGAAAATGGATTCCGTAGAAGATTTTGGACGGAAAATGGATTCCGTCGAAGATTTTTGACGGAAAATGAATTCCATCGAAACCGGATGAATAAAATAAATGCAAAAGAAATTGATTTTGTGAAGTGTTTCGACAGAAAATGGATTCCGACGAAGATTTTTGACGGAAAAAGAATTCTGTCGAAAATGGATGAATAAAATAAATGCAAAAGAAATTGATTTTGTGAAGATTTTTGACGGAAAATGAATTCCGTCGAAATTGGATGAATAAAATAAGTGCAAAAGAAATTGATTTTGTGAAGTTTTTCCACGGAAAATGGATTCCGTCGAAGATTTTTGAAGAAAAATGAATTCCGTCGAAAATGGATGAATAAAACAAATGCAAAAGAAATTCACTTTGTGAAGTTTTGCGACGGAAAACAAATTCCGTCGAAAACGGATGAATAAAAATGCAAAAGAAATTGATTTTGTGAAGTTTTTAGATGGAAAAAGGATTCCGTAAAAGATTTTTGACGGAAAATGGATTTTGTCGAAGATTTTTGACGGAAAATGAATTCCGTCGAAAATGGATGAATAAAATAAATGCAAAAGAAATTAATTTTGTGAAGTTGTTCGACGAAAAATGGATTTCGTAGAAGATTTTTTACAGAAAATGGATTCTGTCGAAGATTTTTGACCAAAAATGTATTCTGTCGAAAACGGATGACTAAAATAGATGCAAAAGAAATTGATTTTGTGAAGATTTTTGACGGAAAATGAATTCCGTCGAAATTGGATGAATAAAATAAATGCAAAAGAAATTGATTTTGTGAAGTTTTTCGATTCGTAAAAATGTAGAAGATTTTTGACAGAAAATGGATTCCGTCGAAGATTTTTGACCAAAAATGTATTCTGTCGAAAATGGATGAATAAAATAAATGTAAAAGAAATTGATTTTGTGAAGATTTTTGACGGAAAATGAATTCCGTCGAAATTGGATGAATAAAATAAATGCAAAAGAAATTGATTTTGTGAAGTTTTTCCACGGAAAATGGATTACGTAGAGGATTTTTGACGGAAAATGGATTCCGTCGAAGATTTTTGATGGAAAATGAATTCCATTGAAAACGGATGAATAAAATAAATGCAAAAGAAATTGATTTTGTGAAGTTTTTAGACGGAAAATGGATTCCGTCTAAGATTTTTGAGGGAAAATGAATTCCGTCGAAAATGGATGAATGAAATAAATGCAAAAGAAATTGATTTTGTGAAGTTTTTCGACGGAAAATGGATTCCGTTGAAGATTTTTGACGGAAAATGAATTCCGTCGAAAATGGATGAATAAAATAAATGCAAAAGAAATTGATTTTATGAAGTTTATCGACGAAAAATCGATTCCGTCGAAGATTTTTGACGGAAAATGAATTCCGTTGAAAATGGATGAATAAAATAAATGCAAAAGAAATTGATTTTGTGAAGTTTTTCGACGGAAAATGGATTCCGTAGAAGATTTTTGACGGAAAATGGATTCCGTCGAAGATTTTTGACGGAAAAATGAATTCCGTCAAAAACGGATGAATAAAATAAATGCAAAAGAAATTGATTTTGTGACGTTTTTCGACGAAAAATGTATTCCGTAGAAGATTTTTGACAGAAAATGGATTCCGTCGAAGATTTTTGACCAAAAATGTATTCTGTCGAAAACGGATGACTAAAATAGATGCAAAAGAAATTGATTTTTGAAGTTTTTCGACGGAAAAAGAATTTCGTCGAAAACGGATTAATAAAATAAATTCAAAGGAAATTGATTTTGTAAGTTTTTCGACGGAAAATGGATTCCGTCGAAGATTTTATGGATGAATTAAATTAATGCAAAAGAAATATATTTTGTGAAGTTTTTCGACGGAAAATGAATTCCGTCGAAAATGGATGAATAAAATAAATGCAAAAGAAATTGATATTGTGAAATTTTTCGATGGAAAACGGATTCCGTCGAAAATGGATGAATAAAATAAATGCAAAAGAAATTGATTTTATGAATTTTTTCGACGAAAAATAGATTCCGTCGAAGATTTTTGACGGAAAATGAATTCCGTTGAAAATGGATGAATAAAATAAATGCAAAAGAAATTAATTTTATTATTTTTTCGACGAAAAATGGATTCCGTTGAAGATTTTTGACGAAAAATGTATTCCGTCGAAAACGGATGAATAAAATAAATGCAAAAGAAATTGATTTTGTGAAGTTTTTCGACGGAAAATGGATTCCGTAGAAGATTTTTGACGGAAAATGGATTCCGTCGAAGATTTTTGACGGAAAATGAATTCCATCGAAAACGGATGAATAAAATAAATGCAAAAGAAATGGATTTTGTGAAGTTTTTTGACGGAAAATGGATTCCGTCGAAGATTTTTGACGGAAAATGAATTCCGTCGAAAATGGATGAATAAAATAAATGCAAAAGAAATTGATTTTGTGAAGTTTTTCGACGGAAAATAGATTCCGTCGAAGATTTTTGACGGAAAATGAATTCCGTCAAAAATGGATGAATAAAATAAATGCAAAAGAAATTGATTTTATGAAGTTTTTCGACGAAAAATGGATTCCGTCAAAGATTTTTGACGAAAAATGTATTCCGTCGAAAACGGATGAATAAAATAAATGCAAAAGAAATTGATTTTGTGAAGATTTTTGACGGAAAATGAATTCCGTCGAAAATGGATGAATAAAATAAATGCAAAAGAAATGGATTTTGTGAAGTTTTTCGACGGAAAATGGATTTCGTAGAAGATTTTTGACGGAAAATGGATTCCGTCGAAGATTTTTGATGGAAAATGAATTCCATCGAAAACGGATGAATAAAATAAATGCAAAAGAAATGGATTTTGTGAAGTTTTTCGACAGAAAATGGATTCCGTCGATGATTTTTGACGGAAAATGAATTCCGTCGAAAATGGATGAATAAAATAAATGCAAAAGAAATTGATTTTGTGAAGTTTTTCGACGGAAAATGGATTCCGTAGAAGATTTTTGACGGAAAATGGATTCCGTCGAAGATTTTTGATGGAAAATGAATTCCATCGAAAACGGATGAATAAAATAAATGCAAAAGAAATGGATTTTGTGAAGTTTTTCGACAGAAAATGGATTCCGTCGATGATTTTTGACCGAAAAGGAATTCCGTCGAAAATGGATGAATAAAATAAATGCAAAAGAAATTGATTTTGTGAAGTTTTTCGACGGAAAATGGATTCCGTAGAAGATTTTTGACGGAAAATGGATTCCGTCGAAGATTTTTGATGGAAAATGAATTCCATCGAAAACGGATGAATAAAATAAATGCAAAAAAAAATTGATTTTGTGAAGTTTTTCGACAGAAAATGGATTCCGTCGATGATTTTTGACGGAAAATGAATTCCGTCGAAAATGGATGAATAAAATAAATGCAAAAGAAATTGATTTTGTGAAGTTTTTCGACGGAAAATGGATTCCGTCGAAGATTTTTGACGGAAAATGAATTCCGTCGAAAATGGATGAATAAAATAAATGCAAAAGAAATTGATTTTGTGAAGTTTTTCGACGGAAAATAGATTCCGTCGAAGATTTTTGACGGAAAATGAATTCCGTCAAAAATGGATGAATAAAATAAATGCAAAAGAAATTGATGTTATGAAGTTTTTCGACGAAAAATGGATTCCATCGAAGATTTTTGACGAAAAATGTATTCCGTCAAAAACGGATGAATAAAATAAATGCAAAAGAAATTCATTTTGTGAAGTTTTTCGACGGAAAATGAATTCCGTTGAAAATGGATGAATAAAATAAATGCAAAAGAAATTAATTTTGTGAAGATTTTGTGACGGAAAACGTATTCCGTCGATAACGGATGAATAAAATAAATGCAAAACAAATTGATTTTGTGAAGTTTTTGTCAGAAAATGGATTCCGTAGTAGATTTTGGACGGAAAATGGATTCCGTCGAAGATTTTTGACGGAAAATGAATTCCATCGAAACCGGATGAATAAAATAAATGCAAAAGAAATTGATTTTGTGAAGTTTTTCGACAGAAAATGGATTTCGTCGAAGGTTTTTGACGGAAAAAGAATTCTGTCGAAAATGGATGAATAAAATAAATGCAAAAGAAATTGATTTTGTGAAGATTTTTGACGGAAAATGAATTCCGTCGAAATTGGATGAATAAAATAAGTGCAAAAGAAATTGATTTTGTGAAGTTTTTCCACGGAAAATGGATTCCGTCGAAGATTTTTGACGGAAAATGAATTCCGTCGAAAATGGATGAATAAAACAAATGCAAAAGAAATTCACTTTGTGAAGTTTTACGACGGAAAACAAATTCCGCCGAAAACGGATGAATAAAAATGCAAAAGAAATTGATTTTGTGAAGTTTTTAGATGGAAAAAGGATTCCGTAAAAGATTTTTGATGGAAAATGGATTCCGTCGAAGATTTTTGACGAAAAATGAATTCCATCGAAAACGGACAAATAAAATAAATGAAAAAGACATTGATTTTGTGAAGATTTTCGACGGAAAATTTATTCCGTCGAAGAATTTTGACGGAAAATGGATTCCGTCGAATATTTTTGACGGAAAATGGATTCCGTCGAAGATTTTTGACGGAAAATTAATTCCATTGAAAAGGGATCAATAAAATAAATGCAAAAGAAGTTGATTTTATGAAGTTTTTCGTCAGAAAATGGATTCTGTCGAAGATTTTTGACGAAAAATAAATTCCGTCGAAAATGGATGAATAAAATAAATGCAAAAGAAGTTGATTTTATGAAGTTTTTCGATGAAAAATGGATTCCGTCGAAGATTTTTGACGGAAATGTATTCCGTCGAAAACGGATGAATAAAATAAATGCAAAAGAAATTGATTTTGTGAAGATTTTCGACGGAAAATGGATTCCGTCGAAGAATTTTGACAGAAAATGGATTCCGTCGAATATTTTCGACGGAAAATAAAGATTTTTGACAGAAAATGAATTCCGTCAAAAATGGATGAATAAAATAAAAGCAAAAGAAATTGATTTTATGAAGTTTTTCGACGAAAAATGGATTCCGTCGAAAATGGATGAATAAAATATATGCAAAAGAAATTGATTTTGTGAAGTTTTTCGACGGAAAATGGATTCCGTCGAAGATTTTGGACGGAAAATGAATTCTGTCGAAAATGGATGAATAAAATAAATGCAAAAGAAATTGATTTTATGAAGTTTTTCGATGAAAAATGGATTTTTGACGAAAAATGTATTCCGTCGAAAACGGATTAATAAAATAAATGCAAAAGAAATTGATTTTGTGAAGTTTTTTGATCAAAAAAGGATTCCGTCGAAGATTTTTGACGGAAAATGAAATCTATCGAAAACAGATGAAAAAAATAAATGCAAAAGAGATTGATTTTGTGAAGTTTTTCGACGGAAAATGGATTCCGTAGAATATTTTTTACGGAAAATGGATTCCGTCGAAGTTTTTTGACGGAAAATGAATTCCATCGAAAATGGATGAATAAAATAAATGCAAAAGAAATTAATTTTGTGAAGTTTTTCGACGGAAAATGGATTCCGTTGAAAAGATTTTCGACGGAAAATGAATTCCGTCGAAAATGGATGAATAAAATAAATGCAAAAGAAATTGATTTTGTGAAGTTTTTCGACGGAAAATGGATTCCGTAGAAGATTTTTGATTGAAAATGGATTCCGTCGAAGATTTTTGACGGAAAATGAATTCCATCGAAAACGGATGAATAAAATAAATGCAAAAGAATTTGATTTTGTGAAGTTTTTAGACAAAAAAAGGAAATTCTTCGAAGATTTTTGATGGAAAATGTATTCCGTCGAAAATGGATGAATAAAATTAATGCAAAAGAAATTTATTTTGTGACGTTTTTCGACGGAAAACGAATTCCGTCGAAAATGGATTAATAAAATAAATGCAAAAGAAATTGATTTTGTGAAGTTTTTCGACGGAAAATGAATTCCGTCGAAAACGGATGAAAAAGATAAATGGAAATGAAATACATTTTGTGAAGTTTTTTGACGGAAAATGAATTCCGTCGAAAATGGATGAATTAAATTAATGCAAAAGAAATTTATTTTGTGAAGTTTTTCGACGGAAATTGAATTCCGTCGAAAATGGATGAATAAACTAAATGCAAAAGAAATTGATATTGTGAAATCTTTAGATGGAAAACGGATTCCGTCGAAAATGGATGAAAAAAATAAATGCAAAAGAAATTGATTTTATGAAAATTTTCGACGAAAAATGGATTCTGTCGAAGATTTTTGACGGAAAATGAATTCCGTTGAAAATGGATGAATAAAATAAATGCAAAAGAAATTGATTTTATTAATTTTTCGACGAAAATTGGATTTCGATGAAGATTTTTGACGCAAAATGTATTCCGTCGAAAACGGATGAATAAAATAAATGCAAAAGAAATTGACTTTGTGAAGTTTTTCGACGGAAAATGGATTCCGTAGAAGATTTTTGACGGAAAATGGATTCCGTCGAAGATTTTTGACGGAAAATGAATTCCATCGAAAATGGATGAATAAAATAAATGCAAAAGAAATTGATTTTGTGAAGTTTTTTGACGTAAAGTGGATTCTGTCGAAGATTTTTTACGGAAAACGAATTCCGTCGAAAATGGATGAATAAAATAAATGCAAAATAAATTGATTTTGTGAAGTTTTTCGACGGAAAATGGATTCCGTCGAAGATTTTTGATAGAAAATGTATTCCGTCGAAAATGAATGAATTAAATTAGTGCAAAAGAAATTTATTTTGTGAAGTTTTTCAACGGAAAATGAATTCCGTTGAAGATTTTTGACGGAAAATGTATTCCGTCGAAAATGGATGAATTAAATTAATGCAAAAGAAATTTATTTTGTGAAGTTTTTCGACGGAAATTGAATTCCGTCGAAAATGGATGAATAAACTAAATGCAAAAGAAATTGATATTGTGAAATTTTTAGATGGAAAACGGATTCCGTCGAAAATGGATGAAAAAAATAAATGCAAAAGAAATTGTTTTTATGAAAATTTTCGACGAAAAATGGATTCTGTCGAAGATTTTTGACGGAAAATGAATTCCATTGAAAATGGATGAATAAAATAAATGCAAAAGAAATTGATTTTATTAATTTTTCGACGAAAACTGGATTTCGATGAAGATTTTTGACGCAAAATATATTCCGTCGAAAACGGATGAAAAAAATAAATGCAAAAGAAATTGATTTTGTGAAGTTTTTCGATGGAAAATGGATTCCGTAGAAGATTTTTGACGGAAAATGGATTCCGTCGAAGATTTTTGACGGAAAATGAATTCCATCGAAAATGGATGAATAAAATAAATGCAAAAGAAATTGATTTTGTGAAGTTTTTTGACGTAAAATGGACTCTGTCGATGATTTTTTACGGAAAACGAATTCCGTCGAAAATGGATGAATAAAATAAATTCAAAATAAATTGATTTTGTGAAGTTTTTCGACGGAAAATGGATTCCGTCGAAGATTTTTGATAGAAAATGTATTCCGTCGAAAATGAATGAATTAAATTAGTGCAAAAGAAATTTATTTTGTGAAGTTTTTCAACGGAAAATGAATTCCGTCGAACATGGATTAATAAAGTAAATGTAAAAGAAATTGATTTTTTGAAGTTTTTCGACGAAAAATGGATTCCGTAGAAGATTTTTGATGGAAAATGGATTCCGTCGAAGATTTTTGACGGAAAATGAATTCCGTCGAAAAAGGATGAATAAAATAAATGCAAAAGAAATTGATTTTGGGAAGTTTTTCGACGGAAAAAGGATTCCGTCAAAGATTTTTGACGGAAAATGAATTCCATCGAAAACGGATGAATAAAATAAATGCAAAAGAAATTGATTTTGTGAAGTTTTTCGACGGAAAATGGATTCCGTCGCAGATTTTTGACATAAAATGAATTCTGTCGAAAATGGTTGAATATAATAAATGTAAAAGAAATTGATTTTGTGAAGTTTTTGGACGGAAAACAAATTCCGTTGAAAACGGATAAATAAAATAAATGCAAAAGAAATTGATTTTATGAGGTTTTTCGACGAAAAATGGATTCCGTCGAAAACGGATGAATAAAATAAATGCAAAAGAAATTAATTTTGTGAAGTTTTTCGACGGAAAAAGAATTTCGTCGAAAACGGAATAATAAAGTAAATGCAAAAGAAATTGATTTTTTGAAGTTTTTCGACGGAAAATGGATTCCGTAGAAGATTTTTAATGGAAAATGGATTCCGTCGAAGATTTTTGACGGAAAATGAATTCCGTCGAATACGGATGAATAAAATAAATGCAAAAGAAATTGATTTTGGGAAGTTTTTCAACGGAAAATGGATTCCGTCAAAGATTTTTGACGGAAAATGAATTCCATCGAAAACGGATGAATAAAATAAATGTAAAAGAAAAATATTTTATGAGGTTTTTCGACGAAAAAAGGATTCAATCGAAGATTTTTGACGAAAAATGTATACCGTCGAAAACGGATGATTAAAATAAATGCATAAGAAATTGATTTTGTGAATTTTTTCGACGGAAAAAGAATTTCGTCGAAAACGGAATAATAAAATAAATGCAAAAGAAATTGATTTTTTGAAGTTTTTCGACGGAAAATGGATTCCGTAGAAGATTTTTGATGGAAAATGGATTCCGTCGAAGATTTTTGACGGAAAATGAATTCCGTCGAAAACTGATGAATAAAATAAATGCAAAAGAAATGGACTTTATGAAGTTTTTCGATGAAAAATGGATTCCGTTGAAGTTTTTCGACGGAAAATGAATTCCGTCGAAAACGGATGAAAAAGATAAATGGAAATGAAATACATTTTGTGAAGTTTTTTGACGGAAAATGAATTCCGTCGAAAATGGATGAATTAAATAAATGCAAAAGAAATTTATTTTGTGAAGTTTTTCGACGGAAATTGAATTCCGTCGAAAATGGATGAATAAACTAAATGCAAAAGAAATTGATATTGTGAAATTTTTAGATGGAAAACGGATTTCGTCGAAAATGGATGAATAAAATAAATGCAAAAGAAATTGATTTTATGAAAATTTTCGACGAAAAATGGATTCTGTCGAAGATTTTTGACGGAAAATGAATTCCGTTGAAAATGGATGAATAAAATAAATGCAAAAGAAATTGATTTTATTAATTTTTCGACGAAAATTGGATTTCGATGAAGATTTTTGACGCAAAATGTATTCCGTCGAAAACGGATGAATAAAATAAATGCAAAAGAAATTGATTTTGTGAAGTTTTTCGACGGAAAATGGATTCCGTAGAAGATTTTTGACGGAAAATGGATTCCGTCGAAGATTTTTGACGGAAAATGAATTCCATCGAAAATGGATGAATAAAATAAATGCAAAAGAAATTGATTTTGTGAAGTTTTTTGACGTAAAATGGATTCCGTCGAAGATTTTTTACGGAAAACGAATTCCGTCGAAAATGGATGAATAAAATAAATGCAAAATAATTTGATTTTGTGAAGTTTTTCGACGGAAAATGGATTCCGTCGAAGATTTTTGATAGAAAATGTATTCCGTCAAAAATGAATGAATTAAATTAGTGCAAAAGAAATTTATTTTGTGAAGATTTTCAACGGAAAATGAATTCCGTTGAAGATTTTTGACGGAAAATGTATTCCGTCGAAAATGGATGAATTAAATTAATGCAAAAGAAATTTATTTTGTGAAGTTTTTCGACGGAAATTGAATTCCGTCGAAAATGGACGAATAAAATAAATGCAAAAGAAATTGATATTGTGAAATTTTTAGATGGAAAACGGATTCCGTCGAAAATGGATGAAAAAAATAAATGCAAAAGAAATTGTTTTTATGAAAATTTTCGACGAAAAATGGATTCTGTCGAAGATTTTTGACGGAAAATGAATTCCGTTGAAAATGGATGAATAAAATAAATGCAAAAGAAATTGATTTTATTAATTTTTCGACGAAAATTGGATTTCGATGAAGATTTTTGACGCAAAATGTATTCCGTCGAAAACGGATGAATAAAATAAATGCAAAAGAAATTGATTTTGTGAAGTTTTTCGACGGAAAATGGATTCCGTAGAAGATTTTTGACGGAAAATGGATTCCGTCGAAGATTTTTGACGGAAAATGAATTCCATCGAAAATGGATGAATAAAATAAATGCAAAAGAAATTGATTTTGTGAAGTTTTTTGACGTAAAATGGATTCTGTCGAAGATTTTTTACGGAAAACGAATTCCGTCGAAAATGGATGAATAAAATAAATGCAAAATAAATTGATTTTGTGAAGTTTTTCGACGGAAAATGGATTCCGTCGAAGACTTTTGATAGAAAATGTATTCCGTCGAAAATGAATGAATTAAATTAGTGCAAAAGAAATTTATTTTGTGAAGTTTTTCAACGGAAAATGAATTCCGTCGAACATGGATTAATAAAGTAAATGTAAAAGAAATTGATTTTTTGAAGTTTTTCGACGAAAAATGGATTCCGTAGAAGATTTTTATGGACGAGAATTGTGAATTCCGTCGAAAAAGGATGAATAAAATAAATGCAAAAGAAATTAATTTTGGGAAGTTTTTCGACGGAAAAAGGATTCCGTCAAAGATTTTTGACGGAAAATGAATTCCATCGAAAACGGATGAATAAAATAAATGCAAAAGAAATTGATTTTGTGAAGTTTTTCGACGGAAAATGGATTCCGTCGAAGATTTTTGACATAAAATGAATTCCGTCGAAAATGGATGAATATAATAAATGTAAAAGAAATTGATTTTGTGAAGTTTTTGGACGGAAAACAAATTCCGTTGAAAACGGATGAATAAAATAAATGCAAAAGAAATTGATTTTATGAGGTTTTTCGACGAAAAATGGATTCCGTCGAAAACGGATGAATAAAATAAATGCAAAAGAAATTAATTTTGTGAAGTTTTTCGACGGAAAAAGAATTTCGTCGAAAACGGAATAATAAAGTAAATGCAAAAGAAATTGATTTTTTGAAGTTTTTCGACGGAAAATGGATTCCGTAGAAGATTTTTAATGGAAAATGGATTCCGTCGAAGATTTTTGACGGAAAATGAATTCCGTCGAATACGGATGAATAAAATAAATGCAAAAGAAATTGATTTTGGGAAGTTTTTCGACGGAAAATGGATTCCGTCAAAGATTTTTGACGGAAAATGAATTCCATCGAAAACGGATGAATAAAATAAATGCAAAAGAAATTGATTTTATGAGGTTTTTTGACGAAAAAAGGATTCAGTCGAAGATTTTTGACGAAAAATGTATACCGTCGAAAACGGATGATTAAAATAAATGTATAAGAAATTGATTTTGTGAATTTTTTCGACGGAAAAAGAATTTCGTCGAAAACGGAATAATAAAATAAATGCAAAAGAAATTGATTTTTTGAAGTTTTTCGACTGAAAATGGATTCCGTAGTAGATTTTTGATGGAAAATGGATTCCGTCGAAGATTTTTGACGGAAAATGAATTCCGTCGAAAACTGATGAATAAAATAAATGCAAAAGAAATGGACTTTATTATGTTTTTCGACGAAAAATGGATTCCGTTGAAGATTTTTGACGAAAAATGTATTCCGTCGAAAACGGATTAATAAAATAAAAGCAAAAGAAATTGATTTTGTGAAGATTTTTGACGGAAAATGAATTCCGTCGAAAACGGATGAATAAAATAAATGCAAAAGAAATTGATTTTGTGAAGTTTTTCGACGGAAAATGGATACCGTCGAAGATTTTTGACAGAAAATTAATTCCGTAAAAATGGATGAATAAAATAAATGCAAAAGAAATTGATTTTTTGAAGTTTTTCGACGAAAAATGGATTCAGTCGAAGATTTTTGACGAAAAATGTGTTCCGTCGAAAACGGATGACAAAAATATATGCAAAAGAAATTGATTTTGTGAAGTTTTTCGATGGAAAATGGATTCCATCGAAGATTTTTGACGGAAAATGAATTCGGTCAAAAATGGATGAATAAAATAAATGCAAAAGAAATTGGTTTTGTGAAGTTTTTCGACGAAAAATGGATTCCGTGGAAGATTTTGGACGGAAAATGGATTCCGTCGAAGATTTTTGACGGAAAATGAATTCCTTCGAAAATGGATGAATAAAATAAATGCAAAAGAAATTGATTTTATGAAGATTTTCGACGAAAAATGGATTCCGTCGAAGATTTTTGACGGAAAATGAATTCGGTCGAAAATGGATGAATAAAATAAATGCAAAAGAAATTGATTTTGTGAAGTTTTTCGACGAAAAATGGATTCCGTCGAAGATTTTTGAGGGAAAATGAATTCCATCGAAAATGGATGATTAAAATAAATGCAAAAGAAATTGATTTTGTGAAGTTTTTCGACGGAAAATGGATTCCGTCGAAGATTTTGGACGGAAAATGAATTCCGTCGAAAATGGATGAATAAAATAAATGCAAAAGAAATTGATTTTGTGAAATTTTTCGACGAAAAATGGATTCCGTCAAAGATTTTTGACGGAAAATGAATTCCGTCGAAAATGGATGAATAAAATAAATGCAAAAGAAATTGATTTTGTGAAGTTTTTCGACGGGAAATGGATTCCGTCGAAGATTTTTGACGGAAAATGAATTCCGTCGAAAATGGATGAATAAAATAAATGCAAAAGAAATTGATTTTGTGAAGTTTTTCGATGAAAAAAGGATTCCGTCGAAGATTTTGGACGGAAAAAGAATTTCGCCGAAAACAGAT
>JAVKPL010000164.1:0-14510 GCA_032173675.1 Gastrolobium villosum | reverse complement strand
ACTATCCAATCATGTGTTACACATCTTTAAAATGAGTTTGAATATGATAATCATTTAAGAATTTAATTTTAATAATATAACAATACTTAATTATATGATTGTAAATAATTTTTCACATTGATAAAATTCAGTAATGGTACATATAGTTAAAAAGATTAGGTTTGTACCAACAAAACCCAACACAATTAGTAGATAATTGAATTCCTTAAATATGCTGATAGAGATTTGATATCTGGTCATGTGTATGAAAAATATTTATTGGATGAAATTTATTTATTTAATGTGATCTCCCATTTTAAAAAAATTAATATTCAACTATCGCACCGGAGGATATCTTTCAAAAATCAAAATAAAAATAGAAACAGGAAAATGACAATATAAAATAACAAGTAATTGGAACTATCTCATCTCATAGATGACTGATATCAATGTGAAACTCAATAATATCTTGCAATTACATTATTTTAATGATGTGATAAAGAATAATTAAATCATAATATCAACTTTGTTTGACTAATAATACATTTTGGGAAATAGTTTTCTCATTTTACTCGAGAAAATTATCTCATGTTATACTTATAATATATGAGTGAGACTCATCTTGATTTTTTTGTCTTCTCACCTTTTTATACACCCCACTTATACATAGTGAGTGTAAAATGAGAAAATTAATTCTATAATACATTACAAAATTTCTCAACATCTTGATCAAATTCTTGTTTTTCAGATTTTGAATCATAATTGTTCTTCTTGACTAAATTCAGAACAAAAACGTGCAAGATAAGATCGCCCTTTACCAATAAAGGAATCTGTAATAAGTGGAATTTCAGTGTCAGAAACCTGTAGAAATCGCCCTTTTCCCAATGCTAATCAGATAAAGACATACAACACAAAACCAAGTCATAAGATAAGATCACATTTCTCACTCTCATTCTCTCTATAAAATCCCCACACATTCAACAACACCTCAAAAAGATAAACATCAATAACACTTAAAACAAAAAAAACCCCTCAGTTTGAGACCTTGTAGTTCCAATGAACATGTTAGGCCTTAGAGACCTAGTTTTCATAGCTCCAACCTCTTCTATGCACCAACAAGGCCAACCCATTTCAGCAGAATCTCATGCCAACCTTCCTTTGTCTTCAACTTCTCTAGTAAGTGTTGGTCTTGGCATTTTCCCACTCCTAACTGCCACTCCCTGCATGCCACAGCCTCATGGAAATGATGTTCAAGACTGTGACAACGCTTGCAACCCCAATTATTGGAACCTCAGGATGTGCCCAGAAGTGAATTCTGCAGGAAAAGGAGTGATGATCAACGTGGAAGAAGATGATAACAACAAGCACATGATGGAGAGTGAGGAAAATGGTATATATGGGGTTGAGTTCAGAGTGTGTCAGGATTGTGGTAACAGGGCAAAGAAAGATTGCACCTTTAAAAGATGCAGAACCTGTTGCAAGGGACGTGGCTATAATTGCAGCACTCACGTGAAGAGCACGTGGATCCCAGCATCACTGCGGCGGGACCGGAATACGGCGGTGGCTGGTGGTGGTGGTGATGATGGTTGTTCTAAGAGGCCAAGAGTTTTGGGGTCATCACATAATGGTGTTGCTGTTGCTGCTACCTCTCCAAGTTCAATCTCCAATGCTACCACAACAAAGAGCTTAACCTTAGATACTAGCTCTTGTCAACAAGGTTATTTCACTTTATGTTTCTATTTTTCATCATAAAATCACTCATCGTTACCGTGACGTCGAAGGTCCCGGCTTCGACTCGGCTTCTCCGTAAAAGCGGGGGGTAAGACTTGACTCGTATGTCCTTCCCCAGACACTTACGAGTGAGTATTGAACCGGGTCCGCCCTTTTAGCTAGAGGCAATTTCCCTTATCTAACCTTTTAGGCTTGTTATCAAAGATATTATTATGTTGATGTAGATAAACTATTTTATGTTCGTGAAACAAAATAATAAAAGGGACCCACAAATGATGGGAGAGAAATTAAAATAAAAGTGGGATCTATCTTTGTTATGTATGCTTAGAAAAATGGGTTATTTCATTTTGAATGAAATAAATATAACTCATATTTATTATGCAGTAAACTTATGGAGATTGAAATGATTCACTTGAATTGCAGATGTTGGTTTAAAACAATCTTTACCACGTCATGTTTGTGCACCTGCTGTGTTTAGGTGCCATAGAGTGTCTGCTATTGGCAATGGTGAAGATGAATTTGCTTACTTGGCCACGGTTAACATTAGTGGCCATGTGTTCAAGGGGTTTCTGTATGATCATGGTGTTGATGGGAAAAATGAAATGCCTTGTGTTTCAGAACTGCAATTGGGAAACAATGGCAGTGGAATGAATAATAGGGAATGTTCTTCTGCAATTGGGGTTACAACCAGTGCCTACCCTGCTTCTGCTTGCTGAGATTGCTTTAAGGTACAAAATTGATCAAGCTTAATTTAAATTTTGAAGTAACATTCTGAACCCTATCCATTATTATAGTTAAAATGATGACTTGGTATTTCAGGAACTTAAATAAGAACGTAACTGTGAATTTTACAAAAAAAATTGAGTTAATTTCATTAGAATTTCGTTCATCTTTCATTAAATTTTTTAAAATATGTATATAATTTTACCCCTTCACAAAGTTTCTGGTTCCACCTCTATACTATAGTGGTTACTACCCTGCATGATTGTGCATCTGCAAAGGAAGGATGAAAAGAACTGTACATTTTGCATCCAAAATATCAGACTTTTTATCCTTCTAATGCAAATTTTATAACATTTAAGTCTTTTGGCAAATTATTTATTAATCCAATGCTGGAAAACCTTAATCTTGGAAGTGTGTTTAAGTTGCTCATCACTCCATGCCTGACTTGTGCAAAAGTGTTGCGACACTTGTCGCGAACCTAGTCTCGCATCTTGTAGAGTGTGACACTTGGCAGACCTGTGCTAGTTTTTGTATAAGTCACTCATGGGGTGATACGTGACTTGAACGCTCACTTTTAGAATGTGCTTTTTTTTGCATTAAATTGATAAATAATTTGTAAAAAGACTTAAACGGGTAAATGTTTTCAAAATTCACGTTAGAAGGGTCAAAAGGCCAAAACATCATAGGTATTCATTTTTATGCAATTGTTTATTGGGTTTTATGTTTATTATGTTGTAGGAAAAGTGATTGTGTAATATTATAGAGATTCGTTTTGCGTATCATATTTTTTTTTTTCTTTTTTTGTTTTAAAATGTGTGGGCCCTACAAAATGTTGTGTGTGTGTGTGTAGGAAAGTTTATTGTGTTATATTAAAGGAGGAAATGAAAACCTTTGTTTATTTCGTATGAAAGGTTAGCATGGAACGGAGATTGAAGAGTAGTGGTCACTTTTAAAAATATCACTTTCAATCGAAGAAGGAAGACAACTAGACAAGCATTGGACTTGCACTTTTCGATGTCCATTAAGAGTGGTTGTTATATTTCCACTGCCACATTTTAATCTGTGTTACATTCATGCTTCTGGTTGAGTTAAAAGTTCCTTGCTTTATTGATTAGCTGTTTAGGGGCATTGCTTTATTTGAAGGGGAAACAAGTATTATGTTGTAGGATAATCTTTTTGTTATGCTATATAGACAACCAATGTGGGGTTCATTGTTTTTAAAATAAAAAGAAAAAAGAAAAGAAAATGCAACACAAGTATTAATATATGGAAACTTAGGCTCTGTTTGATTTGTGTTTCGAAAAACAGTTTTTTAATTTTCAGAACAAAAGAACAAAAAAACAAAAAAACTCGTTTGGTAAGACCTGTTTTGTAAAAAATGTTTTGAAAACTATAACTGTTTTTTTTGTTTTTAGAATCAAATTTAGAGAACTTGTCTGAGTTATTTTTGTTTTATGTTTTGGTTTTTATCTTTCAAAAAGAAAAAACACAGAAAACAATTGTTTCCATAACTATTTTATAAAACAGTTTTAAGAATAAAAAATCCAGAACACAATGATGTAACATGACCCTTAACTTTTGTATGTAACATGACAAATGCAAAATCCTTCTTTTAATATGCTTTTCCTTTTGAACTTTTGGTATTTTTAATGTAATATGATTGTAGGTTTATCCTTTGTTAAATTTTTTATACATTTTGTTGAGCTATTTAGGCTTAGTTGATATTGACTCCCCTTTTTGCAGGCAAATTTTATTAAAGTCTAACAATATATAAACATTCTGTTTGCCAATCACAGGTATTGGATCAGTTTAATGAAACCCCTGAATCCAATTCATTCTCTGAGGTTTTGCAGGGAAACTCACAACATATGCTAAGTTGTCATTTTTTGTTGTTGTTGGTATTTGTAAATTTATCTTCAGCAAAATGTTTATATGCATACATAAAGTTCAGGGACCTATGTAGTTTCAATTTCTTTAATCTGAATAGAGACATTGATGTTGTGGGATATTTTTATATTGAATGCTTAATTAAAGGCAGAAAAAAATAAATTATTTGTGAAGATATCGACATATCGTCAAAATATATGTATAACCAAGTCATTAGTTGCACAAAACAACGTCGTTAGGATAAAGAGATTCAGTTAATGAAGTGAGATTAAGTCTAGACTAAATCATTTTTGGCAAAACATGGTGAAGGATGTAAAAAATTAATTCAACTTAAAAGCTCAAGTTATTGGGTGATACAAGAGCTTATCGGGTTTGAAGAGTGGACATTGCACACGTCTACATATCTGTGTGAAGAAAGAAATTTCATTAGAAAGAAAGTGAGGGACGATGAGAATTGAACTCGGGATATGAGGTTCTGATATCATGTAAATAATTAATTTAACTTCTCAAAATTTAAGTTGTTAGGTGAGATTATATTAATGATTTTATATATCTTAACTAACAACCCAATAAGTTAGTGCATCACATTCCATGATGTGAAGTAGGTAACCATTTCTTCATTAATTTTTATATACACGTATAGTATTATTATTTTTTCTTGAGAATTGTTTTTCACTAGGGATAGAGTATGTCAACTTAGTAGTTATCTATTACACGGTGGCTCTGTGTGGCTCCGTTCCCCTGGGAGTAATGGCAAGGGAGTGAGTATAGGGTATATCTGTAATTGAGAGCATGAGAATTTAAAGCCTCTAGATAAGCTTTTGAAAAAAAAAAAAATATTATGCCTTTATTTTTTTAAGATTTTTTAAAAGTGATTTTACATTTGAATGTACTGTGTGAAAAATATTTTTAATTAAAAAAATTATTTAGATGTTAAAATTAAAAGCATTTTTCATGAATAAAATTACTAAAATGTGCAACAACAAAAAAATCGTGGAATTTTTTAATTAAAAGTTATTTTTTATTTGGATGTACTATGTCAAAAAACCCTTTTAACTAAAAAATTATGTGGATATTAAAATTAAAAAGTATTTTTTATGAATAAAATTACTAAAATGCACATGTAAAAACAAATTATGGAACAAGATTTGGTGGTAGGCGGAGATGGGATTGATGACGAGATTGGTTGAAGTTGGAGTTGAGATATATTTGAATTTCGAAAAAAATATTTCTATTTTAATTTATTTTTTATAAGTTAAAGATTTTAACTTAAAAAAAATAAAATTTTGAGTTTTTTTTTTTTCAACTTCTATTTTTTTTTAAAGCTGATATCGAAACACCCTCCCAGACTGTTCTAGTATATTATTTTTTATTTATATTTTATATTTGTTATATTAATTATAATAGTCTTTTCTTTCTCCTCAATCCATTTCACCCCATTTTATTGGTTAAACAAATTTTTTGAATGATTTTGTTCTATATTATGTTGTTTGGATATAAATTAAATTTATAAATATTTATGGAATTATTAATGTTATTGATTGTATATTCTGTTTGGATACATTTTTGTTGTCTTATTTTTTTTAAACAGGTTAACAGGCTAATTAAGGCTTTTGTTTTTTGTAAATAAGACAGGTCACAGGCCGATATTTATATTTGTAACAGATAACAGGCTTGGTCAGGCTGATACATTTAAACACGGGTTTAATTTTTTAAGACCAAAGTTCGGCTCGGCTCGTTAAAACCCCTAAATATAATAAATGCAATTAATCATATTTTGCATTGAGATTTTTTATCGTAGCTTAACATATAAAAATTAATATTTACTCCATTTAGCGATGCCATTGAATCACTTTATTGAATAAAAGGGAGTAAAACTAATATATAAGCATAATTTCAGTAATAATTGAGGGAGATATGATTTTTGGAAGAAGGGACTCGAGACAGCCCCTACACCTGTCCAATTTGGGCAGTCCTCACTCCCTGCGACCTACAGAGCGCTATATAGCTCTAAATGGCACCAAATTTTAGGACAACATAGCTGACATCTCAAGATTTAAGTTTATATATGGCACGTCTGATTTGGACATCAGTGGAGAGAGATATGGGCTCTGTTTGATTAGAGTTTTTAAAAACAGTTTTTTAGTTTTCAGAACAAAAAAAACTCGTTTGGTAAGGCCTGTTTTGTAAAAAAAAAATTAAAAACTGTAACTATTTTTTTGTTTTGAGAATCAAATTTAGAAAACATGTCTGAGTTGTTTTTGTTTTCTATTTTGGTTTTTAACTTTCAAAACAAAAAAACACAGAAAACAACTGTTTCCATAATTTCTGCAAAACAGTTTTAAGAACAAAAAAACCAAAACACAATCAAAAAGACCCATGGTCTCTTAAATTTGGCTTAAAAACTGATCATTTCTTAGAAAATTCAACGACATCACCTTTGTTTTATTAACTAATCCCACTTTATCAAAGTGTGTTTTAAACCATCAAATTGTACCTAATTGATAAGGGTGGCACATAATGTTCAACATACCTTGGTGCTCTTACAACCCACAACACATTTGCATCATTTCTTTGGTTAATTCATTATGAAATACATCACTTTGTCATTAAACCATTTTGGGTACTCATTTCAATCACAAGAATCAATTGCATGCATTTACATCAATGAATAATATCATAACCTAGAATAGGCCTATTGCCCTTTCAACACATACTTGCATAATTAATTTACACAAGATTCATAATTCTTTAATTACATTTATCCAAATACCAAATATAAATACTAATCAAGATGCTCCAAATACAACCATGGCATAATCACTAGACTTAGCCAAAATACAACATAAACAACAAAACCATGGTATATGTCACTTATGCAACACAATATGTCCATCCTCTAAGTCTAGCCTATCAAGGAATCCCAAAATGCAAAATGACATACTATCATCATGCACTCCAACATGCTCTCCTCATCCTCAACCTATGGGCCTCTTGCCCAACACTCCAGCACCGCTACATCCACCTAAAACATAGCCTCATAACGTAGGGTGAGATATACAAATACATCTCAGTAACCCAAAGGTTATGGAGGATCACTCCGCCCAATGACTCACTCAGATGTAAAATGGCAATAACATAACTATAATCATATCATAAAAATCACACACGACCCAATGGCCTACGACATACGGCATACGACATATCATTTAGGCTCTCATCTAAGAATATATCCCTAGGATATCATTTAAGGCACCCACAACTATAACTCCTGAGACATTCCTAGAGTACTCCTCAACGGATCATAATTCTATGGCCCCAGGCCAACCGGAACTCCCTACGGAGGCCTCTACAGTGGAAGTCCCTACGGCATACGGCAACTATCTATTGGCCAGAGAAACGATACAAACTCACATGTACCCTTCAAAAAACACATGCATGATCATGTTATAACTTACACTATTGCATCAAACAACTTCCAACCACTACCCCAATGGGCATGATGGAGCACACACGGGAATTAATCGTAGTACAAAGAGATTACCTCTTTGAAGCTCCCAAGCTAGGTTGCTTCAATCACAAGTTACCTCGCAAATTTATTCAACAAAGAAATTCCTACACAAGTGGTCATTTCAACATCATTTAGTGCCACAATGACAACCGATTGGTTATTCAATCGATCATGCATACAAGTAAGAAACCACTTACCAATATCCTTTTGGGTCAAGGACCAAAGGCAATCCACAAGCTCCAAGCTTTAATCCTCTAAGATTCCGTCCTAAGGAGGCAACCTGCAATGATCATAAACACATGATCATCAATCCACTTTTTAAACAAGTCATAATTCAAAACAATGCACTATCCTCCCCACATGTAACTAATTCAACCATTAAGGCTATTTTACAAACTCCATGTTGTTAATTTTATACAACCATTCCAATGGTTTCCTTAGCCAATCACAACATCATAACCATCCCACATTCTATTAGTTCAAACTTAGCAAGTATTTTCCCAAGAAATCCCAATATAGCTGAATTGTTGTAATATAATTGGCTACAAATTTTTCTTGTTCAAGGTTCAAGGCACCCATTTAGGCCCACACTTGTTCAACGAAATACTCAACAACTCAATTCATCAAATCAAACATCCAATTGCATAATTTTACACTAAAACTCCCTCTATGGCTGAATTCATGCTCAAAGGAAACCAAGTGGTCTTTCTCTCAATCCAGATGCATGACACACTCATACAATTCATTTGAACTTAATTCAAATCATCAATAAGTCCAATTACATAATTTTGCACAACTTTGCTTACTTTTTCCTAAGTGGCCGAATCTATGCAACCTTGGGCCAATGAATTACCAAATGATTTTTCACACATCCAATGTTCCATACATCATATAATTAACTATTTTAATTAATCTGCAACTCAATTTCACAATCATCCAAAAATCCATTTTCTCAAAATCCATGTTCATCCATGCAAAATTTTAATAAGTTACTAAACTTTTTACAATAAATTTTATGAGCTCAATCACTCTAATTCATCATTCTAAGCAACATTTATCTAATGCTCAAAGTCATTTTGAGGTGTCCAACTACCCAAACTCACCAACACATATTCAAATTTCATATCTATTTTCAAATCATCAACAAAACTCAATGGGATTAGAAATACTTACCACAAATGTGTTCACAAGGAACCCAAGAGGGAATCACAAGCAAGAAATCAAGTTTTCCAACAACTTTTACACCTCCAAAAATCCATGAAACTTGTGCCTTTCCAAGGGAGATAAATCATTCCATGATGCTTTTCAAGAGGAGAAGTGTTAACAAGACCAAGGGAACAACTTTCATGGGAGGTTTTTTCTAAAATCCACTCTAACTCACTCAAAACCAAGTAGGAAAGCTTAAGCGAAAAACAAACCCTAAAACCATGGAGGAGGAGGGCACCCACGGTTTTGGCTTATTGGAGAGAGAGAAAATAACTCAAAATTGTCCAAATACTATGCACTTAAGTGACCAACCAATAGGAATCAAGCACGAGGTATTAAATGACAAAAAGTCACTTAAACTCATCATTTAACACCCTAATCTCCAATTAATTCATGAGCTATCCATAAATCCAAAAATTTAACATTCATCAAAGTCCTTTTAATTACCCTTAAACAGATGAATCTGGAGTTTTTTTTTTGTAATTTGGTGAAATCACTCTTTTAGCTTGATATGTGCACTGTTGGCACGTTTCCCCAAAAACCTTAAAATGCATCAATTTTCATCAACAATCATATTTCTTGGTCCTATGTACCTTTTCCAACATATTTTCAAACCGGGAGCACTAATTTTCCAAAAACTTGCGTAACCACTCAATTTTTCATTTTGAATCCATTTCCAAGGTTACTTTTCTCATTTGAGACCTTATACTATCATTTTACAGTTTAGGGTTATGTATTTGTTAAATTACCATTCTTCTTACGTATTTCGGCTCAGAACTTAGGATTTTCCTTAGTCCTACCACTTAATCCTCATTTTAATTTTAAATATGTAATTCAAATCTACGAGGTGTTATACATAGTATACCTTTTAATGACATTAAAAGACCAGATGTCGTAAACTCATATTTTTCAAATTCATCTACATTGAAATGACATATGTTACATTCTCTTAATTTATTGTTCCGTAAACTGTTTCAATATTTGAAGCTGAAATTTGAGATCATTGTAGAAAAGTATATTACTAGCAAATAAAATTATAAAAAAAAATTAAAATGAGTTCTACATTTTTTTTCTGGCAAGATGAAACAATTTTGGATTTTTTTTTTTAATAAAAATGCATTACCCAACCAGTTCACCGGGGTTGACCCGTTTTGGCTGGGTTTTGATGGGGTTTGACCGGGTCCAATGTATGGCCGGTCCGATGACTGGTTCCGAGTTTCGAGTCGGGTCGAGTTTCACAACACTGATCTAAATTGATTAACTTTTATATTTAAAAAAATTATTGATTAGACTCTTGGATTTATTGGAATAAATTTGAATTCCAATTTTGCTAAGTTTAAGACTATTTTTGATAATTTATTTATCTTAATTGATTCTCATAAATAGCTCAAGTATTTGCTAAAATGCAATGCAAGTTTGTTCCTATAGCTATCATTTATTAGCGGTGTAAATGAGTCACATGGCTTGTAAGGGGTCTATAGTTTAGACTGCATTTGGTCTGACTTGACTTGTTTTGTTTGAAAATAGTACATATCTAATCTCATTAAAAGACATGTTTAGAATTAAGGTCACTAGGCTACAAACTTATTTTAAAATGCCTTAACTCTAAATCTTCAGCCCGACTTATATTTTTTAATAAATAATATTTTTGGTTGTGGTGTCAGTTCAACTATTGTACTATTTTGATTTTTATTAACTTAAATATACAAAGTACGCAAAATAATTATAACATATATTTTACAAAGAGCAATATGTCATTTTTGAAGACTTGATAGGTCAGACTAAGCCTTGTACTTGTTAAACTTATAATTTGACTTGTATCATGCTAACAAATCAAGTTAGATTTGAAATATTTTACATAAACATAATCCATTTAGGCTAAAGCTTGGATTGACCTAGGTCATTTAAATTCTTAGCTATGAAGAGTCTATTTAAATATCAAATTAATCAATTTAAATCAATTATGATAATTCGAATACTCATCATACATTGAGAATATTTAGGTATGAATAGTGATGAACTCTTCTTACATCGGTTAAAAATGAATAAAGTAAGAACCATATGAATGCAAAAGAGAAACTTATATCTATAAAATTTTGGGTTTAAATATGATGAAAACTCCGATGTCATTCCGGTAAAACCAAGATGTTAAAATTCATTCACGGGTGCACTAAACATATGAATCAGTCCAACCAATGCTAGTCAAGCTGATCCCCCTATACAAACAACTCTATAAAAAGTATACATAACGGCGCAAAATCGGTAAAGAGTAGGTTCGTGTTTCTAAGAAAAAAACACCAACAAATTTCGTCTCGTGAGCTTGCCTTGAAAAGTTACTCAGTACAAGCAAATAAAACCACTAAAATAATTTGTTTGTTGAGATACATAAAAACCATTAATATAACCTTACCCAATAACTTAAGTTTTTGGGTTGAATTGGTTCTTAACATGGTTTCAAAGCATCTTAACCCGGGTTCGATCCTCGCCGCCTCCCATTTTCTTTCAAGTGGAATTTCTTTGTTCGCATAGGTAGGTGAGCCTGTGTATTGTCCACCTTTCAAGCCTAATGGGCTCTTGTATGAGGAGACGTGTTGAGATATATAAAAACCGTTAATGTAACATCACCCAATAGCTTACGCTTTTGGGTTGAATTGGTTCTTAACAGTTTCTAATAAAATCTTGTTCATAGTACTTAAGCTATTAGCATAATTTCAAGATGAGTTTTATAAAAGTTATGTTGTAGGAAAAATAATTGAATTATGTCATAGAGATTCGTTTTACGTGTCGTAGTTTTTTTTTTTTTTACTTCAAAAGATACGAGCCCCACAAAATGTTGTGAGTGTAAGAAATTTTTATCGGATATGTTGCATGATGAATGCAAACCAAAGATATATAGCTCATTAGCTTGAAAGTTATTCACCAATCCATTGAGACATTGCAAAGTTCTTAAACTTTGATTTACATAAATAACCCCAGGGACACAACCATAGCATGCAAAAGGTGCACCATTACACAAAATTAAGTGTTAGTTAAATTAAAATCACTTGCCATCCGAAGGTGATAGATGATCTATACACAAAAAACCTTAATACCCTCAACCTCATTTTCTTTACACTTTTATTCAGTGGTGAGATCCCAGAGGGACAAAAAAAAATGTAACAGAATAATATCCAATGTTGTTTGACCCTTTTGTTGATTCATTTACAATTGTAAAAGGCTTGTGTAACTCTTAACAACATTGATCTACACTACACCATACATTAACTGTGACTATAATTAAAATATAAAAAAATCACAACTGTAGAAGGGTGAAGATGGAGGGAGAAATGAACAAATTTCAGAAATCTGTAATTTCCTTTAAGTAACAAAAAACACACCAACAAGTGACCTGTGGTGGCCATTCTGGGTATGGATTATCAATATGTTGGTTAGTGCTGTCATTTCCTTAATCTGACTGCAATTTGAATATTTAGCATCAAAACTAAACACTTAATTGTCCTCTACAAAAACTCTGAAGACGAAATCGCGAAACCGTCTTGAGTATAGCCTTGGATCAACAGCAGAGATCGAGGTTGGATCATATTGGAATGATTTGTAAGCATGTTCAAGTTTTTTACTAATATCATAGTCTTGTAATATGTCTATTATGCCAAAAAAGATGACGATCTCATATAACTCCCCTGTTGGTTCTCCAACAAGCTGAGGAGTGTCACACACACTTTTTCGCATAGTCGATTCAGCCCGCGCCGGCATGTTTATACCTAACTGAATCCACCTGAAACATGAAACAAAATGCAGTGTTAAAGAAGTATAAAACCATTGATGTAGCCTCACCCAACAGCTTAAGCTTTTGAGTTTAATTGGTTCTTTACATGCAAATATGAAGAGAATCAAGGTATGATAGTGAAAGCTTCAGTATTGGTGCAAAATCAGCATTTATGCAGGTTTTAGGTGACAAAAAAAGGTGTGAAGAAAATGTGAAGTAAAAGTATCAACAATGAATTCAGAAGCAATGCATGATATAATGGAAAGTAAACTGTCACATCTGAGTTAATTAGGATTGCTACATGTGTGATGCATCACCAAAATAGTATCAAAACTAGATTTATTAAAAACTTGAAACTTTTCCCATGATGTGTTGATAGACTTATACCGACTAGGATCTGTTAGAAGACGATCAACATCCACCCCAGAAAGACGAGGGGCTCCATCATCAAAGTTGCCATTACCTGCAATACAAGTTCATGCATTCAGAAAAAAATCCATTTTGCAAACAAAATTAAGAAAATCCATCTCACACAAGATATTACTAACCAGTTGGGGTTTGGACGCCTGAACTGCGACCCGAAGGTGTAACGTTGTCGCTACATGATACTCCTCGAAAGTGAAGACCTACCAGCATACTATAATCCATAATCCTCTCTTGTTCAAGAAAGTCACAGTCCCTATCCACTTGCCTGCAAGAAGGAATGTTAGGAAATATAACCAGGTTTTATTGACATAGCAGCTAATAAAATGTGCTTGATGAAACAAAAACTAGTATAGTGCAGTGTCCTACACGGTACACACACATAGAGTACCTGCAGAATTCTTGAAACCAAGACTTTCGCAAACGGAATATATAATTTAGGTCAAGGTCCTTAAGTGTTGTTGTAGGCTCTATTTCTGACTCAGGTTTATCAGTTGTGCGACCAAAGGTTGAACCTTTTAAGTCAAAGCGCCTATGGATGGGATATTGTGAACAGAATAGATTTCCCATGATGACAAATCGAACCTGAAATTTTTATCAAGTGTAGTCAAGTATAAATGTTTTTCAAAGTACAAGTTTATACAAACCTCAGCATTACCTTCTTCTGTGCAGCTCCTGTTAGTCTAACACAATGGAGGCCAAAAAATTTGGTGACTAGAGTGTTCTCAAAAGCCCGAACATGTTTGTAGTAACCAGGCAGCATTCTCAAGAAAACCTACAACCATTTTAGTAGTTTTAATGAAATATGTTTCAGTAGATAAATAGAATAACATCTAATAATGGAGCAACAACTGAAAACTATGTCATCAAAGTGGCAACCAACTGTTGCAAATTTTTTTATATATGTTATTGTTGTTGAACCAACTAAGTTTCGAATCAGTCTCTTTTTATTATCATATAGTTATAGTTATTGTTGTTATTTAGAATCATTCCATTACTGGTTGAACTTTCTAATTCTTGACAAGCAAGGTGATAATAGTGTATGGTTAGGAGAATTACAAAACCTTAAGGCATATATTATATCTAGCCAACTAAAAGGGAACTCACTTTTGTTTCTGATTTCTTCATGGTCTTTATCATGTATCGGTCATCATTGGTCAAATAAAAAAAACTTCCACTTTTTCCAGGGGATGATAGCTCCCAAGGGCTTCATCCCCACATAATGATATCATGTAATCAGCGGGATCTACCTTGAACAATTTTCTGAGAGCCCTGCAAATACAA
>JAVKPL010000163.1:0-14143 GCA_032173675.1 Gastrolobium villosum | reverse complement strand
GTCTGTTGCTTCATTCAGCATATTGTAGATCTATCTCAAATACCCTGGAGTTCTTTCAGCTAACTGCCTGGATAGCTGCCCTATCCGGGTCTCCAAATTCCGAATGGAAGCATCTTGATTCTTGTTATAGGCCCTGGTTTCCTTCATGAAAGAACTTGTACTTTCCATGTGATCATTTGTAGTCTTAGAAAGTTGCAGCATAGCTTTCTCTAGATCATATGGCTCTTTTGTGGGAGAGGAGGAGGTTGTAGGAAATTATTGGATTTATAATCCAAACCTCCCCCTTGATTCCTCCTCTGAAAATTGTTTCCTTGGCCACTATTCTGGTTCCTCTGATAACCTTGAGTGTTTTGTGGTGGCCTTGGATTATACCACACTCCATTAACATGGAATGGCTCAGCTCCCATGAGTGTTGGACACTCATTGGATTCATGCTCTTCCTTACAGTACTCACAGTTAATTGAATTAACTTGAGTTGTGGATATTCGCATTTTGTCCAACTTAGCATTCATACTTGCTAGTTGTTGTGAAATCACTTTCTGCTCAGCTAAAGTTGCATCTTGATTCCCTAGTTGTAGAATGCCCTTCTTTAATTGAGCTGATTGAGTCAACTGGACTTCTGTTGAGGCATTTTCATTTCGTGCCATATAGTCAATCAGCTCCAGAGTTTCAGCTGCAGTCTTTCTTTCCATGGTTCCACCAGCTGCACCATTGACAATCATTCTAGTATCTGGTGTCATCCCATTATAAAAGACTCTGACCTTCTTCTCATCTGGAAAGTCATATTGGGGGCATTTCCTAATCAATTCTTAGAATCTTGTCCAAGCTGCACAGAGGGTCTCTCCCGGTTTCCGAATAAAATTGGTGATTTCATTCACCAATTTATTGTATTTTTCCCAGAGAAATGTTCAGCAAAGAACTTGGCTGCCAACTCATCCCATGTTCTGATGCTATTAGGTGGTTGTCGGTCCAACCATCTAAGAGTTTTCCCAGTTAAAGCAAAAGGGAACAACCGAAGTCGGATTGCATCATCAGACACCTCATTGTGCTTGGTGGTGTCACAGATTCTTAGAAATCTGTCCATGAAATCGTGAGGATCTTCATAATCCTCACCACCAAAAGGAGTCTTTTCCACCAAGTTGATAAGAGATGGGTTGATGTCAAAATTGTTGGCTTGAATCTGTGGCCGGACAACACTAGAATTTGGCCTTGTGAACATTGGAGCCAAAATCGACTCCATCAACTCTGGTGCAGGAGGTTGATTGTTGGGACCTCCTCCGGGATTATTATGGTTCGCCATATCTTGTGTGGATCGATCAGGTTCACTAATCGGACCTTCCCAAATTATTTGCTTGGCAACCTTTCTCAGCTTCCTTTCAGCTCTTGTGATTTCAGGATCAAACACAAGATCTTCAGGAGCAAGTCTACCTCGCATAAAACTCAAAGAAGATGGTCAGTAATACCTGCAAAATGCAGATCAAGATAGAACAAACCCTAAAATGATAATTCAATAAATAAAAATAAAAACAATATTCAAGCTCAAAGATCAACGGTTTTTTATAATATTGGCAATTATAATCCCCGACAACAGCGCCAAAAACTTGTTGCGAACTCGACAAGTATACTGATCGTTCCAAGTAATAAAAGTGATAAGTAAGTATCGTCTCCACAGGGATTGTAGACAAAGTACTACAATAACCAGTCCCCTTAAGTTGAATGGATCAAGAGAGCTGACAATTGTTGTTGATTTAAACAAAAAGTAAATGAAAAAGTAGTTTTCATATTTTTTAGGGTTTTCTGAAAATAGATGAACAAATTGAATAAAATTAGGGTTTGAAAACAATTTTGAAATATTGCAGTAAGAGTACAAACACCTGTTTGATACCCACCTTGTAATCTGAATGTAAATTTATATATGAATTACCCATTGATCAAACGATTAACTATCTTTTATTTTATCAGTTAAGCCCTAATTCCTTAGTGATCTTAACCTTATTAACCCTTATTAGAACCCTAATCCCTTAGTGATTCCTTTTCAGGTTAAACACATAAATCGGTGAATCTTTCACATTTGCGATTCATGTAGCCTATCCCTAGTGCATATATGAAAAGCTATTTTCCTCCACGTCAGGAATTAGGATCCCAATATTCCTATTGCGAATCCTAACCCTAGTGATCTGTTAGAATGATCAGATCTAAAATAACAAAGAGATGAAGAACGAAGGGAAATAGATGCAAATAGATAAATATATATAAATTAGATCCAAACTACAAGGGGTTCACATTCAGGGTTGTGACCCTTACCACAATAATAAAGATCTAGCCAACCATAGTCATGGCTGATCTCAAATAATATTCAACAAGAAATTGTAAATTACAAAAATGAAGAACGGCGAACGAAGAACACAGATGTGAGCTCTCTCCACGCACGACGGTCTTCCTCCTAGGTCAGAAAGTATGATATCTGTATTTGAAAACCTAATTCCTTCTTTTTATAAAAATATTTCTTCTTTTTCCAATTTCGCCCTTTGAAAACACGGTTGTGGCTTCTGCAACTGACGCTCTCAGCATCAGTTCCACGCTATAAGCGTGGATGCCTCTGACCTTCCACGCCACCAGCGTCAATCCCACGCTGTGAGCGTGGATGCTTCTGGTCTCCCACGCCATGAGCGTCAATCCCACGCCATGAGCGTCAATCCCACGCCATGAGCGTGGATCCTTCTGGATTCCCATGCCATCAGCGTCAATCCCACGCTGTGAGCGTGGGTCTTTACTTTGGCCAATCCTCATTTTTCTTCCAGATTTATTTATTTTTCCTGCAAAATGAGCATAAAATCAGTTGAACACTCCTGAAATTGGAATTTAAGAAATACAACAAGAAATGTTGCCTTTTTAATGAGGAATAGCTAGTTATCTTTCTCTTTTTTGCTTGAATTTACTTATGTGCTGAAGGACCATTATAAAGCCATACTCAAAGTAAGTAATTCAACAATATTATCATTGAACCTTCTATTTAATTCTTGCAATTGATAATCAGTTGTAGCACAAAAGTTATTTACCTTGTAAAAGATTTTAGTTGAAAAATCACCTTGTTCATTTCGAGCACGACCTCTCCTTCCAATATATTTTACACTCATATCTGGAATGTTGATGTCATGTTTTCTACAAAATTCTTGAACATGAACCAAGAAAGCATCCCAACCCGACTCTATTAATTTTTGAAGTAACTCTTTTGTAGTTGAAATCATATGTAAAACATTTGAAATATCTTGATATTTCAGTTGCAAAGCTTAACAAAGGACTTCAGTAATACCCATAATTTCCTTCATAAGATGCAATATGATGACAAACTCAAAAGATATCAATGATGAGTATGCATTATTTGCATCTCCACGATGTGATGTTGTCTTTCCTTCATTAGAAATATTGTCAAGAACTTCACATATGGCTTTAAACATTTGAAACAAACTGCATATCGAATTGTAATGAGAACTCCAATGAGTAGCTCCAGCTTGATGCATAGTACCAATCTGATTAAGACCAACTTCTGATCCGAGTTCATCAATAGCAATCATTCTTGCAATTTCCTTTGTTTGGGCAACCCTCAACTCATCATTACGCTTACAATAAGAAGTAACAATATTAATTATGAAGTTCAACTTTTCAAAAAATTGATGAACATGTTTTACCTCATGAGATGCAGTAACCAAGGCAAGTTGAAGGCAATGAGCTAAGCAATGGACATAATAAGCATATAGACACTCAGCGCAATTAAAGCCTGCAATCCATTCCATTCACCTCGCATATTTCTAGCTCCTTCATCGTCTTGTCCGTGAATATTTTGAACATCAAGATTATGGTGACGATGAGAGTTGCACAGTCATTATTTCAAAGTCTTAGCATTTGTATCTTCCACACGTACAAGACCGAAAGATCTTTCCCGTATAAAACCATCTTTATCTACGAATCTCAAAACAATAGCCATATGCTCTTTTTTAGATACATCACTAGCTTTATCAATAATAAGAAAATTTTTGGAATTGACGATTTTTCTCGTATTGTGTCCTTTGCCTTTTGAGAGAAAACATGAAAAAATTTCTTTTGAATTCAAAGGGAACTATATGAAGCATTTTGAGGAGCTTTTTCTCAAACAACCGATGCAACCTCTTGATTATAGGAAGCTAAAATTTATCATCTCCAGAAATTTCCCCGATTAAGTGAATCTAAATTTTCATCATGACCTTTAAAAGTACACCCTTGCAAAGCAAGCCATCTTGTCATGTCCATAGAAACTTGTAGCCTCAAACGATTAACTGTAATCTGTTGAGAAGTAAGTCTTTCAACCAATATCTCAATATGTTGAGATTGGTTCATAAGATCACTACATGATCTCACATCATTTTTATGCATGAGATAACTTTTTTTCCGACATGGCGCAGAAAAGCACAATTTTCTCCATCATTAACCTTTTTCCAATTTCTGAATCCCTCAACAACAAATATACTAAGTCCAAAACGACCATTGCCATATGGTCTACTAAATAAATTACAAAGAAAACAAAATGCAACATCTTTAGTTGGGGAGTACTCTAACCAAGATGGAAACAAATCAAAGCAAAAAGAGCAACAGTGACATCGAGTATTCTCTAGCCCAGAGAAAGGATAATTTTGAAGGTTGCACTGAAATGGACCAAGTTTAAGATATGCACGATGAATTTCATCTTGTTGATTTATAGGAAATTTCCATATTGGAGGGCATAGTGCAGAATCTCTTTCCAATGAAGCAAGATTATCTTTAACCACTTCTTTATTTTCAATTCCAGGAGACTTTGAAGAAGGAGTCTCAGTATTTGATAATTCAACATTAGAAAGAGATGAAGACAAAGACTCACTATTCTTTCTCTTAAAATAAGCATCAATAGTAGCAATTTTCCCCATAATAATCACTACAAAGAAAACAAAAAATATAAAGTTATGAATTATTTTTAAGAGAAATAATGCAATACAAGGTCAACAGACACTATATACATTATTTTTAAGTTAATCTCAGTCTAAGAGATTGTGAGTAGAACTAGTAAACAATAGTAGAAAAAGGAAGAAGGGAAGAAAAGGGTGAGAGTGGGTTCATGTAATTATAAAATGTGTGCTCTTAGAAAAGAAGTTGACAATTTATCATCCACTAGGAAAGTAGGAAGCATATCTTCATGTAACAGCCATTTCACATGTATTTATACAGGTAACAACAATAAAAAGTAAAACTTGAGACCGTACACCTCAAAGTCTCTCATTTGATATGCCTTATACATCTCTTGGAGGGACACATGAAAATCTAATTATTTAAATAATTAAAAGAACTTCTCGTTCTAAGAGACTGCAAATATAATTGTTATGTTCGCAAAATATATTTCTCCCTCCCAAAATAAAAAATATTTTCATGAAACTTAACTAAACAAAAATGGAAAGCCAAAATAAAAAACTAAAATTAATCAAACAGATAATTCACCTTACGACTTACATGTAAATTGTAATAACCTGTAAGTAATTGACTAAGATCGATAAATTGCCTAATATGAAGTTATCCACCCATTTGCATCAACAAACAAAATGGTCCAAATCAAATCCATTTGAAGATTGTTAGCCAAAGGGAAAGGGCAACGAACAACACATCAAAGATTCAAAAGGAAATAAACTTTTCAATAAAAAGTGCAATAAATTCCTAATCTAAATGCACATAATTTCTCTAGAATTTTTTGATGATATTTCAACAAATTTAACCACTGTACATGAGACTACGAGTTAATACTAAGAGTTAGTCCACATATACATAATACATTATATACTAATATACCTGTGAATACCCATTTGTTACAATACTTGTACTAAAAAAAAACAAGCATTATCTTTTTTCCACGGTTTCAAGTTTCAACCCATCTAAAAGTTAGTCTATACATACATGCAATGATCTTAGGAAGGTGAAAGTTGATTTTGCTTAGCTCTAGAATTTACACGGCCAAAATCGAAAGGCTGAAGAAGGAGTTAGTCAGGCTGGTGATGGACGGAACACGGAAAGGAGGGAGAGGATGATATGATGTTCTCAAGGAAAAATATGGGTAAGAGTGTGGGCAGAAACATGGAGAATTGAAGGAAAAAATGTGTTCAACACGGTAGATTTATCATCATATTTTTTTTTACATATATTATGAAAAAATGACACTATTTCAGCATCGGGCTTAGATCAGTACGATATAGTACGTGCGTGTGTGAAATAAAAAAAATTAATTTTTTATTAAATTATTTTATTAATTTTTTGTCCAAAATATCCATATCCCTATTTGTTGCTTTCCTCCGGATTATTCAAACCAAGAACCGAACCAGTCACCGATCGCACTGCTTGGCCTCTGTCCGATGCGGTGTCTCTCATATAGATATTCTGAGCACATATATATCACACACATACGTAATGAATATTCACGGTCTATCAAACCGAACAATATTATAGGTTAATGTGACTATGATATAATGAGGTTGTAGCATGTATTGAAGCTCAACAATGAAATTACTACATAAGTCTCGAAGGACACGGTGGCTCTAGTAAAGTTAATATCAAATAAAATAACAACAATGGTGGATGGTGTGTAAGAAGGTGCCTAAAGAGATATTTATAGGAAAAGAGTCTCCTTAATGTGACTTAATATATTTGAATCTAATCATTTTTACCCTTGCGAACTCCCGTATGAGTGAGCTAGCATGCTCTGAGGTGCATGTGGATGAAAAATAATTCTAATACGATGAGGGAACATTTGTGTTACTATTTCGGAGTGCTGGAAATATGTGCTTGTTATTGGGTCTTAATGCCAAAGAGTTGAGCCTAGTGCTTGATCCAAAACACAAATAATTGAAAAATTTGATGGAAAACGTGACCTAATGGCCAATGGCGAAGCCAGCCTATTCATTAAATTAAATCCAATAAAGATTTAAATGATGCCAAATGTTAAATTTTGTTCAAAAATTTAGTTACGATTATTTAGTCACATTTAAAATGTGGTTAATTTTTAAAAATCAGCTAGGACCAAGTCCTTGACTGGACATAATATGGCTCCGTCAGTGCGTGTGGCTAGCTATATTGGCATTGCTAATTTTTCACTCTATTAATTACTTGTAATTCTAATTAATTTGCTAAATTATTCTTAATCAAGTAAATAATATTTATACTAAATATTAGTTAGTTTATTCTTAATCATTGCTAAAGACTTGGGCGGGAGTCAATTAATCAGTCCCAACTCCCAAGTTGGTTGACTAGTTAATATTCTTTCAATTAATCAGGTCGTATCTCGAGTCTAGCTAGTTGAGCAAACGTCGCCGCCCCATTTTCTATTCTAATTTGAGAAATCCTATTATCCCATACCATCATATTATATTCTATTTTTATTTGGGTAGGCCCAGATTATTTAATAAATTTATCTGATATTTCACTTAATCATAAAAAAAAAAAAATCAAATATACTAAAAGAAATACCAAATAATGTATTGGTAGGATTGTCTATTCTTATTTTAGATATTAGCGTCTTGGTTTCTTTGACCATGAGATTATTCGATACGCCACCATGTAGCCGCCTTAATCATGTTCCTTACTTGCTTTGTGTGCTGTGTAGGTTCGTGGCCCCATCTTCTACTCAAATTTGAGAAATCCTATCAAGATGTATTTATTTATGATTTTTATAAGAGTTATGTAGTAGGAAAAATGATTGTGTTATGTTATAGAAATTTATTTTGCGTATTGAATTTTTTTGTTGTTGTGGATTCCATAATTGTGTTATGTTATAGAAATTTATTTTGCGTGTTGAATTTTGTTGTTGTTGTGGAACCCATAAAATATTGTGTGTGTAGGAAATTTTTTGTGGTCATGTTAAATGATAGATGATAAAGATAAACCCTTTATTTATTGGTTGAAATTTTATATCAACTCCACTAATTAAAAGGATAGGTTATTGCAACAGTGACTAAAATGTCATTCTTCACCAATTTTTTTACCTAAATGCCACGCGAACACAGTGTTATTTTCCAATATGCCACGGGCGCAAGTTCGTTACCTGGTATAGCGAACTCGGTTTGCTGACGTGTCACGTTTCTAGTGGACACCAAGTTCGTTACACGGGATAGCGAACTTGGTTTTAACCAAGTTCGCTACCCAATGTAGCGAACTTCATATATTTTCTTTTTTTGTTTTCTTTTTAAAAAAATTTGGTACTTATTATCCATCAGAAATGTGACTCGTTAGCAAACCGAGTTCGCTACATCGGGTAACGAACTTGCCCAGTGACAGATTGTAAAATAACACTATTCGCGTGACATTTAGGTAAAAAAGTTGGTGAAGTATGACATTTTAGTCTGTGTTCCCTCATTATTTAGTAGAGTTATATGATATTTCACTTGATAATATAAGAATATCAATTGTATAAAAAATATCAAAAAGATATATTGGTGGCAATTCTATTCCCATTGTAGCTGTTAGTGACTTGTTTATTGTTTTCTTCGACCTGTTGGAAAGGCCACTATCTAGCCGCCTGACTCTTGGCACTGAATTGTTTTGTTTGTAGGTTATGTCTAAGGGTGCTCACGTTTCAGATAAGTCATATTTGAAGAGAACTTGGAAATCAAACAAAAACTTTGAGCAACCAAATCCAATGTACCTGTAGCTGGATGGCTTGCGAGTATTCTCTCTCTCATTTTTATAAAAAGAACAACGATAATATATGAAAGGAAAAAAAAAATAAATTTCATGTTGTAGGAAAATTCTAACCTCATGTCATAGATACATTAAATGTAGGTCCCACCTATTTAAAAAAATAAAAAATAAAAAAAATGAGAGACACACTCTGTATGATGAGTGTAGAAAAAATTTATTTTCTCATGCAATATGAGAAAATAAACCCATATAAGAAAGAGTGACAAGGCAATACAAGTCAACGAAACTATTACAAGTAGCTATAAAAAGCACACGTCAAAATTAAGGGATTTGACTACTGTCCCACGTTTCTCAAAAAAAAAAAAAAAATTGAATGCTGCTAGGAAATTTTGTCAAATTTCATTGCCGTCAAACCTGCTGCCAGTTGGGGGGTTTTCATTTGTCACGCAGTACATTTCTCAAGGCTACCATATTTGTTATTAGTGTTGGGATCATGGTGGTTCCTCAAAAAAAAAAAAAGAGACGGAGAAAAAAAAAGTAATAATGGAAGAAAAATTTTCATTTATAAAAAATAGATCACTGAATAAATAATGAGTCTCAAGCATGTTAAATATTTTCTGGCTACTGACTTTAGTAGTGAAATGCGTGGCAGTCAGTCTGAAATTGGTTGTCAGTAGCAACAATTTTCTAGACTCATACGGTGATGATATGTAACACAATATTTTCATAGTAAAATTTCATAATATCATAATTTATGATTTGGGTGTTTGAATTAGTTAATTTTTTTTATTCCATAATCTTTTTTAAAATTTACGCACTGAAATTTTTGAGAGAGTTATTTGATAGTATTGTAAAATAAAAATAAGAATAAAAATTAAATAATATTACTTACAAAGATAAAATGTGTCAAATGAAACATAAGAAATTATTTTTTGAATTTTTTTTTGACCAAATCCCTTCAACTATTTCGTGACACATAGATTTCAAAAAGTTACGTGAAATAAAAAAAATACTCAAATATTCGAGCTAAAAATTATAGTCTTTCAAAATTTTATGATAAAACTATTAAAATTTTATGCCACATGACATTATTGTGACTCTACACCCTTAAACTCACTCGTACTCCCAACGAGTTTCAGACTTGTTGCTGATTGGCTTTACCACCGAACTCGTTATTAATGATAACAAATTTGGTGGCATCAAGTTATGTGACAAATGCAATTTGTTGCAATAGGTACCGGGTTTGCTGTCCTCGTATTCTAGCAAAATTTTTGCGGCATTATGACATTTAGGTAATTTTTTGGGAAAACTTGACAACATGATCAAAGTCTCCAAAATTAAAGAAATAATGACCAATATCTCACATTTTTGGCATTTATATATCAAACTGTCATGCGAATAGTAAAATTTACCGGACTGTTAAATTTGATGACCAATGATTTCCTGACACGCATCATAGAAAAAACTAAATGAAATTCGTTACTTGGATGCATAACAGTCAACTTTTCCTATAAAAGTGTATCACGTAGCTACATAATTCGCTACTTTGGTAAAAAAAATTGTCAAAAACATAACAATTCAAAATTAAAGTCAAAAAAATAAATGATAACGAAATAAATGTCACGATGCGTTCATTGACAGTGCTTAATTGCATGAATTCAAATTGAATAAGAAAGACAAAAGTATATGGTAGCTACCTTATTCCTATTCTAAACTTTGTAAGTTGGCAACTGAGCTTCCAAGAATTTGCTTGAGTCAGGGGTTCAAACCCTGCCTCAAGTAAATTCTTGAAAAATCTTTGGAGGTCAGAGGAGGAAAATGTCTCCTTCTCGGTTGAGGGATTAGTCTCATCCTTCCTCCGGTAACGAAGTTCAATGCACCCGCTGTTCCAATGAGGAGTAATCAAATTTTCATCTTTTTTACTCTTATTAGTGAGGGTCTAAAGTCCGTTATTTGTATTATTTTTTTAAGAAAATAGTTTTTCAATTAAAAAATGTCTGAAAATTTGTCAGATAATTTGAGAGGTTTTTCCAAAAAATAAAAAGTAAAAAAATCATAAAAAGTTTTAAGTATTAATTTTCATAAGCTAAAAAATAACATCATATCGAAAAATTATAAAAAAAAAAAAAAAATCATTGAAAGTACTTTTTAAAAAAGGTTATCTATTTAAACACATGTAAAAATATCAATCAATAATCTACCAAAAAATATATATATATCAATCAATATCAAATTTTACAAGTTATTCCTAGATTTTTTTATAATCAAAAGGTAAATGAAGTAGTAATTGTTATTTCTTAGGTGTATTTGGGTGTACTAATTGGATCTGGACATGATGGTTATATGTAATAAAGACTAAGCGCTGCAAAGCAGGGGCCATTGCATCTCTAAAGTCTATTCAACACTTGAGTTATGGCTTGCATTATGAGTCCAGTAGCAACGAGAGAAATGTCAAGCCAAATTACTTAAATATTTTATTTATAATCTTTTAATTAGGGATTAACGGTTATCATTAAGGGATTTTATTGAGATATAAGAATTTTAGCTTTAGTAGCTTTCCAATCATCCTAGTGACGCCATGTTGTATTCTTTAGACCTCACGGTTCATTATGTTAATAGAAAGGTTAATTTTCCAAAATGTGCCGAATTGCATAGGCTAGAGATCCTAGCCTAGAACATTGCTCCCAACTTGGTGCTTTAAATCTTTGGTATTACTGTAACACCAAAGATTCAGTACATCTCACCAATCAGAATATTACATGTCAGTCAAAATTCTCTCTTTTTTGTCATATTTTTTCTCTCTCCTCTGATGTGTAATGTTCTCGTTTGTGGGATGCACTGAATCTAGGTGCTACAGTAGCACCAAAGATTCATTACTTCTCACCAATCAAAATATTACATGTCAGTCAAAATTCTCTCTTTTCTGCTGTATTTTTTTTCTCTCCTCTAATATGTAATGCTCTCATTAAATTCAGGCAAATGACTCTTAAGCTCCTGTATGGTAGCTTGGGTTACGTTTGTCAATATTGTTTGTTCCCTGCTCTATTAGCCTGATCCAGGTCACAATAGTGATGGAGAAAGTAACTACAAGAGAGAAAATTGCATTGAACAATGGGGGAGAAAGTGTCCATAACTCATCCAATTATTGTTGGGTATAACCCTTGCCAGCCAACCAATAATGTTGCCTTGTAATGTTCCAAAAAGTCATCTGAGTTTTGTTTAACTAGATAAATCTATGCCAAATATTATTTTGCTCAAGAGCTTGGGTTTCGGTAGGCATATCACAACGTTTAGGAAGTTTGAAGGCGTCTGAACAAGAGCTAGGATCAAAATTGGAAGGAAATGGCATTAACATAGGGTGAGCAGAGGAGGAAGAGAAAACATAGTCAAGGGGATGATGAGAGGATTGACGATTATGTTAAGGACACTGTTATGGACCCATATAAGAGGCCCATTGAATTATAGGCCTAATCAGGGGCAATCCAAGATTCTAATCAAACATAATTATGGATAGAATCCATTAAAGATACTAATTCTAATACGACAGCGTAGCAGACAGGCCAGAGGCCCTCATCAGACCATTAGAGACACTAAAGACCCACAGGTAACTCCTATAAATAAGAGGTAAACCCTAAAGGTACGACACGCTCTCTCTCTCTTAATGTTATGTTATCACTGTGCGCACACACACCCCATTGACTAACGCCGTTGATAGTATATTGTGCACAATGATCTGCTTGACTCAAGGTATCTCTTCCATAGATAGCTTGGAGGGGCACTAGATCCAAGATTGACATACCAGTCCATTGGACCGGAGATCTCTGTCACTAAGACAGAACAGCCACCAAGAAGAGTGGAAGCTGGATGTTGAGTGTTGAGTTGGATAGTCAAAGAAGAGGGCATATAAACAAGGAGTGTTGGTTTGGGAAGAATGAGTGTTGTGTTGTGTTTCTATATTCACAACCCACTTACGCAAACAAGTAATATAACATGAGAGTATCGCCCCTTAAAGATGATTACACAATGAAGTCTAACGTACAAGTTTTGCTATTGATTGTTTTAAGGATTAAAGCGAAAACAAGCTTAAGGTGGAACACTACAAAAAAAAAAAAAAAAAAATAAAAACAAAATGAGCTCCAAGCATACACAATAGTATGAAAGATTCGGAGTGAAAAAATAATTGGGTTTCAATTTTCCCACTGCACTACTGAAAATTTTGTCGAAATTGAAGCATAGTTAAATCGGTTAGCTATTATTGTTAAGCACGATTTATATCATGGAATGACACCAAAGCTCCTCATGCATCATATAAAATAAATCTATTTCAAAGCCAATGGTTTGGTAACTTTGCGATTATAGTAAAACTGCAATGATAGAGAGGATAAAATTGGGCTTTCGCATTTAAAATGAAAACAAACACTGTTTGTTGGCATAGTAGACGAAATACGAGAGTATCTACATTACATGTATTGAAATTCGGTGCATTGCATTATATTTTAGCCGTAAAATATAGTATAAAAAATATAAGTGTTATTTTTATTTTTCTCTTTATGATATAATACACGCTGACATAGCATATTTTCATTGGCGCGATATATATACTTATGCCAATAGTACAATAGATTTTTCGACAAAATGCATCTCAATTTACCTAAGCGCATCCAAACCAATAATAGTTAAGCCAATGTTCACCCGTATTCTCGTACTTTACTTAAAACAAAAAACAAAAAAAAAAACCAAGAAAGCTACTTTATCGAGTAACCTATGCATTGGCCAATATTATTAAATTTTGACTGGTAGTTGACCCAATTAAGATACTGTGTTAATGGGTTATTGGTTTAAAATTTAACCAGAGGCTTAGTGGCTGAATTGATTGGACTAAATTATATATTATATAATAATAGTTGTACCTTTACAAGATAGTTACTTTGGTGTAGTGGTTTTACACTTACATTCCTAACTTGCAAATATTTTGCACTAAAACTAAAAAAATAAGTTCAACCTACAGGTTTGCAAATCATTGTATTTTTTTTTCTTATAAAATATTAACCGGTTTTAGATTTTAGTCTCTCCCAACTCCCCACGAGTTTATTAGGGGTTATATTCTAATAATAAATCATGAAAGACAGAGAGAGAGAGTAAAATTTAAATAAACATTGAATGAACCGACACGAAGGTTAAAATCAGAAGCGAAGAATAAACAGATAAGCAACAACGATGGCAAGGATGCAAATTGCAAAGAAAGAGAGATCATATTCTCAAAAGAACAATGCTCATTAATTATGAAAATTTTCGTTTCGGTACAATTTCATCTTTTTAACTTTTATCAATATTATTACCTATAATATTGGCAAAACTCTTTCATATTACCAATCCTCGGCATAAGAAAATGTATAAAAAGCCAGAGAGCAAAAGAGGAATAGAAACAAAGAAACCCTTATGCAAAGGTTGAGACACT
>JAVKPL010000162.1:0-14354 GCA_032173675.1 Gastrolobium villosum | reverse complement strand
ATGATCAACATTTAATTATATTTAAAAAAACATTTAACATTAAAATAAAATTGTGCAATAAATTATTAACTATATTTTAAATTTTATAAAATTTAAATGAGAAAAGCGTATTGGAGCTAGCCATATACACTGTAAATGAGTCTATAAAACTAAAGTTCTGTTTGGATAAACTTTTTAAAAAAAGAACTTTGTATACCTTTGCTTATTTTAGAAAGATGTAGTACATCAAAAGTACATTTAACAAAATATATTATTTGGATGTTAAATTAAAAATCACTTTTCATCTATAAAATTACTAAAAATAACATGTGAAAACAAATCATGGGAGAAAATTTGATTGTGGTGGAAGCGATGGCATAGGTTGTGGCAGGGTGGCGATGATGACGATGAGGGTGGTGGTGATGGCTATAACACTCCGTTTGCAAACAATTAGTTTATGGAAAAAGTGTTTATCCTTTTAAATGATACAATTTATATCATTTCACTCACACAGAGAGGTGGGACTCACACAGAGAGGTGGGACACACACCTTTATTTTTTTTGTCAACTCTCTCTCTCTCCTTCTTTATCTATCTATCTCTCTCTTAAAATGACACAAATTTACATCTTTTAAAATGACACACATTTTTTCCTTAGTTTATATGCATTATGGTATTTAGCGCGGAATAATTAAATTATTAAGTGGAAGACTTTCATATAAAAGTGTCATTATTAATTTCTCTTTGTAATTGTGTGACTTAACTTTTTCCTTTATGTTCTATATATACTGCAATGCATATTGTATTTTCCATATTATTCTAACTGTATAGTCTCATACCTACACAACATTCATACTTGAATCTTTGTAAACCATAATTAATGGTCAATGACTAATTCAGTATGAAATCATGTACCATCCCGGATAGAATCTTACGGACAACATTTTGGCTATAATGTGGGCAATACAAGGATAATATCCTACATTTATTCATGATACTGAAAACCAGTCTAGACATATATCCAACAGTCTAACCATAGTGGACCTAGAATCCATTCATGGATTCATACATCAAGTGGCTACACTTTACATCATTATAAATCCTTTTCCATGACATTCATATACATATACTTCAAAAAGCCTAAAATTTCAATCATACAAATCACTAGTTATATCAAAATAGAGTCATTCAAAGTTACAAACCACTGGAAAATTCAAGTCTTCAAACTAAGACAAGTCTTAAAACTCATGAAGAGTTAAAATAGATTAATAGACAATAAAAAACTAAAACAAGAGAGTTTGCTATCAATAACGTCCAAGATTTCAAGTCTACAAAAATAAGATTCCAAGTCATCATCTTTCAAAAATAATAAATTCATAATATATTGGATCAATTTGGATTGGATCGGTTTTCACCAACCAAGCTGAAAATCAATCTAATCCCATTAAAATATGCGGGTTTTTTTTCGATTTTTGATTTTCCGGTTATCATTTTTTTGGTTCGGTTACCGCGTTTTGGATCAGTTTAGATCGGTTGATAAACATCCCTACATAAAAGTGTGTGGGCTCCATCAAAATTTTCTCTCTCTTTTCTTTACAATGGAACCCACTCACTTTTATCTGAGTGTGTCAGACAAAATAATTCTATGGTAAAAGCGGAAAAGTTAAAATCATATATATATATATATATATATATGTGTGTATATACATATATATATATATATAGATAGATATATATATATACATATATATATATGTATATATACATATATATATATATATATAGACATATATATATATATATATATGTATATAATATATATATATGTATATATACATATATATATATATGTATATATATATATATATATCTATCTATATATATATATATAGGATGGTTATTGTTAGCAATGAATTATGATTATTTTAATGGACTTATCTTTATAACATTTGGGCCGAAGAATGGTTACAAGTGTAGGATATTGGGCCAAATAACACCAATTCAGTCCAACAAGGTAAAAAATGAGAAAATATGCTAAAGGGATGACTTACTCACTTAAATCATTATTTTTCTTGCAGTGAAAGTAATATGTGGACCAACTCTTTCGAAATGAAAACAAATCTGGACAATTGGATGGGCAACAATATGGTGGACAACTAGCATTTTAGTTAGTTTTAGTTTTAGTTTTTTTTTTTAGTTAATAGGTATGTTTTTAGGTTGTAATCAACATATTGAAGTTTTTAGTTTTTCGTAAAATTTCTGTGAAGAGTTTTTGGTTTTCTTTTGAGAGTCTTGAAACTTTGTAAGCTAAGTGTAATTGTTCCAAGTTCTTGAACTCGAAGGGCATTGACAACGCATCTTCTCGGGAGATATGAAGGATTTGCATGCAACCTATGTTTCTCTCCAATTTTGCAAGTTCTTCCCAGCTTTAGTTTAGGAATTCTAATACTTGAAATACTGGTCTGTATTGAACTCTATTTTTCATTCTATTTTTGTATTCGGTAATGCATGTTACTTCAAATATAGAATCTTTAATTTTGGAGCATCCTATGTTTTTCTCTCTGCTAGGGCAAACGAGATGGGTTCCTCCAACGAAAGTCACGGCGGTCCAGCATCAACAACAACACAACCTGAATCAAACGATCTAATGAGGAAGAGTATCAAGCGTTCCAAAAATGGAGAGGAATTTTCTCCAGATTCATCTAACAGAGGTGCAAGTTTAGGCAACATCTCTGAACGTATTCCCTCTGGGAAAATGATGTCTTTCGCTACAGCCCTTAGATCCAGCGACAATACTAAGGGTGAAGAAGACTCTTGGCAAGCCGATCTAACAGAGGAAGTGAGTGAACCTCTTGACCCGAGTCTAGGGGTAATCAATGAACAAGGGTTCCAGACCATTTACGGAGCTGATGGGTCAGTGAGAATAAGATGCACGGAGGAAGCTAAACAAAGACTTAGAAGCCCCTGGAAAAATGCAATCATAGTCAAACTTCTGGGCAAGAAGGTAGGAGTGATGTATATGAAGACCAAGCTTGCTAACCTATGGGCAAAAGCGGGTCCTCTAACTGTAGCCGACTTAGGAAATGATTTCTTCTCGGTGAAGTTCACAAGCGTTGAAGATCTGAACCTGGCTCTTACCGGCGGCCCATGGGTTTTGATGGGGCACTATCTGGCAATCAGGAAGTGGGAACCTTTTTTTGATCCATTCAAAGCCAACATTCATAGAATTGCTGCGTGGATTCGTCTTCCAGGTATTCCCCAAGAATTCTGTGTGATGTCATTTCTGAAAATCATTGGTGATACTATTGGGAAAGTGTTAAAGGTTGATAGAAATACATCTACGGGTGATAGGGGGAAATTTGCGAGAGTCTGTGTTGAATTGGATTTATCCAAAACCTTGAGAGGAGAATATATTTTGGAGGATAGAATCTTTAAGGTGGAATACGAGAGTCTTTACTTAATTTGCGTAAAGTGTGGAAAGTATGGGCATAATAAAGAACAATGCAATCAGAATGTGAACCCTGCTGAAGTGCAACCTAATCGGAGCACGAATGTGTCTGATACAGAAAAAACTTCAGAGAACCAGAGTGTGGGGCCCTGGATGGTTGTGCAGAAGAAGAAATTCTCGAAAAATTTCTCTCAAAAGATGAAGGATACAAAAGAAGAGCGAACTTTTGGAGCTGATATCTCTAATAATGGGAGTTCCTCTAACCAGAAAAAGGAGATAAGGAAGGATCTTGAAAATACAGAGCTGATTAGCTCAGTTTCGAAAACCCTTCTGGGGGAACAAAAGGAGAACAAGGGGGGCAGCTCCTCTCTACTCAGTAGCCCAGCAGCTAATGAGAAGCTCCAGTCTGGGGAAAAAAAAGCCACAGGTAAAAACAGACATAAAACTAAAGGGAAAGACAGGATCAATTCCTTTGTGTTCACCACTGCATCTCCTCAAAGTGGGTCTAGCTCCAAACCAATAGAGCTCCCTTCATCCAATAAGACAACTTGGAAGAGCAAACCAAGGCAAGAATCTCCAGCCCATACTATCAAACCTCTCATTAATAGTAAGGCTCAATCCAATGTGGAAACTGAAATAGAGCTTTGTTCCAAGATAGCTGCCACTAAGTCAACAAACATTGAGGGTGGTCAGGATGTTGGTGAGCTATGTGAGACTGTTGCCATTCCTGCAGAGATGGAAATTTCCAATTCGGGCAGTGAGGAGACCTCGTGGAAAGCTGAACCTCCAGATAGAGCTTCAGAAGATGGGATGGAGATGGAGAATCCAAACAGGGAAGATGCCTCTGAGCATAGGACACAAAGTAACCAGGTACTTTGCAAACCTGGGACCAATTTAGTTATTTAATGAATTGCCTTGTATGGAATGTTAGGGGTGCTGCAAAAAAGTCCTTTAAGACATCCCTAAGAAATTTCATCAAAAAGTATAGGATTGGCATGGTTGCCATCCTAGAGCCTAGGATCAGTGGTGTAGCAGCCCTGAAGAAAATAAAACAACTTGGTTTCAACCAGTATGTTCTAGTAGATGCTATTGGTTTTTCTGGTGGTATTTGGATTCTTTGGAAAGAAGAAAGGTTCAATATATCTGTCATAGAGAAATCTAATCAATTCATTCACTTGTCTTGTTCTGTTAATCATGGTCCTTCCTTTCATCTCACTGTGGTTTATGCCAATCCTAGAGAGGAAGTCCGTGATGAGCTTTGGACGGATCTGAGAAGAATCAGTGGTAGCATGACGGGACCCTGGGCCATGATGGGGGATTTCAATGAGATAGCTTCCTCAAAAGAGAAAAGAGGGGGAGCCCCTGTGAATATTGCTAGATGTCAGAAGTTTTCCTACATGTTAAATGACTGCCATATGCTGGATCTGGGTTGTAGAGGCTCTAAATTCACTTGGAGGGGACCAAAATGGCTTCATCTTGATAGAGTCTTTAAGAGACTTGACAGAATTTGTTCAAATGCAGCTTGGAGAACCACTTTTGGAGATGCGGATGTTAGAGCTTTACCAAGACTAAACTCGGATCATAATCCTCTTCTTCTTTCTCTTTTCCCCAATGAGAACCAGTGGAAAGAGAGACCTTTCAGATTCCTGGTAGCTTGGCAGACTCATAGCACTTTTGTTCACTTTCTCAAGTTTATCTGGAACCACCATACCAAGATTGTCACTTGCCTGGAAAACCTAATTGATCCGCTTAAATCTTGGAATAAAAGAGTTTTTGGTTGTATCCAAGTTAGGAAGGATTACCTTTTAAAAAGAATCCAAGAGACCCAGATTAACCACACCAACCAGCATGATATTGCCCAATCTGATCTTGATTTTGCTCTTCAGAATGAGTTGAATAGAGTTTTAGAACAAGAAGAAGTTCTTTGGTTTCAAAAGGCTAGATGCAAATGGATTGAGGATGGGGATCGTAACACAAGATTCTATCATACAACTACCATAATTAGAAGAGCCAGAAACAAAATTTTAGAGCTCAAGAATGATGAGGGTCATATGGTTAGAGAAGAAGACAGCCTGAACAAGATTATTCATGATTTCTTCACTAATCTTTTTACTGAAGAAGATCACTCCAGACCTTGGGAAGTCACCAATACTTGCTGGCCTGCATTAGAGGAGACTGAGTTGACAGCCTTGAAGGATCCTATCTCGGAATTGAGTATCAAGGAAGCTTTCTTCTCCATGAATGCTCTCAAAGCTCCTGGTCCAGATGGCTTCCCAGCTTTTTTCTTCCAAAAAAACTGGGATATCATGAAAAAGCAAGTGGTTGATTGTGTGCATCAGATTTGGGAGAAGCCGGATGAGGTGAAGGATCTAAATAAAACCTTTCTGGTTCTCATTCCAAAACTGGAAAAACCAGAAAAGATTAACCAATTTCGCCCGATTGCTTTGTGTTCTGTTCTTTATAAAGGTATCAGCAAGATTATAGTGAGCAAGCTGAAACCCCTTCTCAACAAATTGATTTCTCCTCAACAAGTCAGTTTCGTTCCTAAAAGACAAATCCAGGACAATATTATCATTGCTCAAGAGATGGTTCACTCTATGAATAGAATGAAGGGGAAAAGGGGATTCTTCACAATCAAAATCGACTTAGAGAAAGCCTATGATAGGATGTCTTGGAATTTTATATACAAAGTGTTATCTGAGATAAACATCCCAGAATCTCTAGTGAATATCATAATGCAGTGCATCACTTCAGCTGAGCTTGAAATCCTCTGGAATGGTTCCAAGGCTGGTAGCATCCGTCCGAGTAGAGGTTTGAGGCAAGGAGATCCAATATCTCCCTACATTTTCGTGCTTTGTATGGAAAAACTGACACACTTGATTTCTGATGCAATTGCAAAGAAAGAGTGGAAGCCAATGGCAGCTGGTAGAGGTGGACCATCCATATCTCATCTCCTCTTCGCTGACGATTTGTTACTCTTTGGAGAAGCCAAAATTGACCAAATCAAGACAGTAATGGAGTGCCTCACAAAGTTTGGGATCATGTCTGGTCAGAAGGTGAGTTACCCAAAATCTAATATCTTCTTCTCCAAAAATGTTCCAATTGATGTTGCTAATGAGATAGTGAAGATTAGTGGTTTTGCTCAAACAAAAAACTTGGGCAGATACCTGGGATACAGAATGAAACATGGCCGGACTAGTAAACTTCACTATGGAGAGATCATGGATAGGATTAACAATAGGCTCAATGGTTGGAAAAATCAGTGTCTATCTATGGCAGGTAGAGTGACTCTAGCAAAATCGGTCATCTCCACTATCCCTATGTTCCACATGCAAAACAGCTTATTACCTGTGGGTATTTGTGAAGAAATTGAAAAGAAGCAAAGGAATTTCATTTGGGGAGATACTGAGGTTCATAGGAAGCATCATGCAATCGGTTGGGAACACCTTCAACTCCCTAAAAACCAGGGTGGGTTAGGTATTCTCAATCTCCGCATCCAGAATGAAGCTTTCATCCAAAAGTGTGCTTGGAATATGGTTCAGTCTCCATCTCAGCTTTGGGTCCAAGTCTTGCTATCCAAATATGGCAGGAGAAAAGATATGCTAAAAGAGGTAGTTAGTAAACCTTATGATTCTCACTTGTGGAAAAGCATTTGTAAGGTCTGGCCTCAAATGATAAGCAATACTTCTTGGCAAATAGGTAATGGCAAGAAGATTGATTTTTGGAAAGACAATTGGACTGGTCTCATCCCAAACCTCCTTGCTCATACTCATACCCTTCCTTCTCAAGAGGTCTTGGATTTAAAGATTAGCAACAATATTTTCCTTTCTGAAGGAGGCTGGAATGAGCATTATCTTGTGAACCATTTTGACCTTAATGTGGTGAACAAAATTCTTGCCATTCCTCATCCAGATGATGAAGCCGAGGAGGATAGCATAGCTTGGACTAACTGGAACCCTGGGCATTCCATAGTTAAGCTGGCATACAATAACTTGTTAGATTCTAGAAATCCTTCCCCCATTGACTGTTGGGACCGTATTTGGAAGTGGAAAGGCAAGGAAAGAGTCAAAATGCTTATCTGGAAAATGCTTCATGATAGAATGTTAACAAGAGAGTCAATATCAAAGTGGAGTGGTAGTTCCAATAAGTGCCCTTTCTGCCCTGAAGTGATTGAAGATTGCCTTCATGTGTTTAGAGATTGTTGGAAGGCAAGAAAGTGCTGGCTGTTGCCCATATTGCACCCTCTTCCACCGAGTTTCCTCACTGTGATTTCTTTTAGGGAGTGGATGATTCTGAATCTCACTTCAAACAACAGCAACCTCAAGGATTGGAGAGACTCTTTCTTTACCACTTGTTACTTTTTGTGGTTATGGAGGAATAAGGAAATTCACGAAGAAGGTTTCCAGCGTCCTGAGGATCCTTCAAAGGCTATTGCTGTAGAAATTGAGGAAAATAGGTTCTGTTTGGCTAAGTTTAAAAAAACATTTTCAGGAACTTCTCACTCTCAACTTCCTACATCGTGGATTAGGCCTGCGGAGGACTTTCTGAAATTAAATGTGGATGGGGCTGTGCAAGGTAATCGGGCAGCTTGTGGTGGTCTCTTGAGGGATAGGAATGGATTATGGTGTGGCGGTTTCTCAGCCTTCATTGGCTCTTGCATTCCTCTGCATGCTGAACTTTGGGCTCTCCTTTATGGACTTGATTTCGCCTGGAAGCATGGCTGGAGGAAACTAGTGTTGGAAACTGATTCTTCTCAAGCGTTTTGCCTTCTTACCAATCATGGTAATGATACTCGAAAGCTGCCATTGGTAGCTAAGATTCGAGTCTTTTTAATGAAAGAGTGGACTGTCTTATTGAATAAAATTCCTAGGAGTAGCAACACATGTGCGGATTGGATTGCGAAGAAGGCTTTGGATGATTCCTTTGGGCTCAAATCAATATCCTCCCCTCACAGCGATCTGTTAAATCTTCTTGCTGCTGATCTTTTGGATCCGGGTCTGAATAAGGTGGCTGCTAGGAGAAATACAGGATGATGCTTGTTCCTGGCTTTCTGCTAGTGTTTGATGTTTTGTTTTCTGCTGTTTCTTGTTCTGTTTTTTTCCTTCCTTCTTGTTTGCTGTTCTTTTATTTTGTGGGGGCATTGCCCCTTGTGTATTACTTAATCATTTTAGTTCCATTTGTTAATCCAGATTTTAACTCTTTTACAAAACCCATTTGATTGGAAAATCATTGCAATTCTTTAGGTTAGGGATAAATACAATTTTTGTATAAAGATTCAAAAGACCATAGGAAATGATTCTTTTGGGAATTAAAACTAGAATTGGGAAATTCTAGCGAAATAGCTCTATAGTAGTTCAATTTCTGTGATTAAATTGCCTTAGCAGTGATAAAACATAGGGATGCGAATTGCTTTAAAGTCCAACCTCTTTACATTGTTGATATTTGTTACTTAATCATTTTAGTTCCATTTGTTAATCCAGTTTTAATTACAAAACCCATTTCATTCAATTCTTTAGTTTAAATATGAGATTACTATAATCCGAGAATTAATGAATAGAACCAAGAAAAAGGATTTAAAGTCAACCTAAGAACGATCTTGATCATAACCCAACAGTTATATTTACAAACTTTTTTTTCTTACAACCACTTTATGGTTGTTGGATCAAAATCAAATCAACGACTCTCATTTAATATTATTTTGTAATCGTTATTTGATTTTGATCCAACAACCATAAAATAGTTGTAAGAGAAAAAAATGTTGTAAATATAACCTCTCATATATGGGTTAGGTTACTTATACAATTTTTTTATTTACAACCTTAACTATGTATTCCAGGGAGTGCTCTCACAAGTATTTGTACTCTCCAAGTACATTGTTTGGGTTGTAAGAGTTGTAAACAAAAAAAGTTGTAAACGTAACCATTTCCTATATATATATATGGTTATATTTACAATTTTTTTTACAAACTACGCTATGTTCTCCTGGGGTACATAGTGTGATTTGCAAAAATTTGTAAAAAAAGTTTGTAAACTGATCCCCATGGAAAAAATATTTCTCCTATCAATAGAGATATAATTATCTGTTTCAACCCTAAAACTACGTCATTTTGAGGGTTGAAGGAAATAATAAAGGGTATTTTGGTAATTTTATTTATTTTTTATTATACGAATTTTACCAAAATACTCTTTATTAATTCTCCTAACTCCAAAACAACGTGATTTTGGGATGACATAATATAACTTTATGTCATGTGACTTGACAAACAATAAACCCTATATATATATATATATATATATATGGGGTAGGATATTCTTACACCGGTGTAAAAGTTAGAAATCTTACACTCAATCTTTACCATTGATCCACTTGTATCCAACGGCTCACATAACTAAAAAATTAGAGCCCTTAGATATAAGTGGGATCAATGGCCAATATTGAGAGTGTAACTTACACTGGTATAAAATGATCCTCACCATATATATATATATATATATATATATATATATATATATATATATATATGAGGTAGGATCATTTGACACCATTTGACACCTCATGTGAGAGCCGTTAGATCAAAAAAGATCAACGATGTCACATGCTTACAAATCAGAGTTGTTGATCTTTACAAATCAGAGTTGTTGATCTTTTTTGATCTAACAGCTCTCACATGAGGTGTCAAAGGATCCTGCGCATATATATATATATATATATATATATATATATATATATATATATATATATATATATATATGGGGAAGAATCCGTTTACAATTTTTTTTTACAAATTACACTAAATATGATCGGTCAGACATAGTATAGTGTAGTTTGTAAATATAACATTCCCACATACATACATATATATATATATATATATATATATATATATATATATAAACAAAAAAAAAATATCAAAACGCCCTTCCTTACTTCCTCTAACTCCCAAAACTACATAATTTTGGGGTGATATGTCATGTTACGTAACAAAAGATTTACATGCATGGGAAGTTAACGTATTTGCATTAAAAATATACAGTTTTCGTTTCTTTTTATTCTAATTATTCCCATTTCTTTGTATTGATTCATAATTACATATATATTTGGATCATTTCGGCATATGATTACAGTCTTTATATGTTCAAATTTTTGACATATTTGAATAACAGTTTTTTGTTGCTGCATCAAATTGCAAATTTAAATTTTGTTCAGTATACTTGTTTTGCTTGCTGCCATTGTTTGGTTTCTTAGCAATCAATTTGGGTTTTTCAATTCTGCAAACTTGTTTGGAATTGCATTGTTTATCAATTACTCTTGACCATTTTAAATTCTGTTTGTCATTTGATTACTAATCTATGATCAATCATTGGATTGGTCAATTTGAGAGTTTGATTTTGTGTAAATTAAACTGAATCTGATTTTCTGTTTGTGTCATTTAAAATGACACATTTTTTGCAAAATTCAAAGCATCTAAAATGTGTTCTCATTTTCCGTCGAAGATTTCATAATAATTAATTTCTTTTTGATTTTTTTTTTTGAATTATTTTTGACGGAATCATTTTTCCGTCGAAGATTTCATAAAAATTAATTTCTTTTTTGATTTTTTTTATTTAATTGTTTTCGACGGAAATCCCTTTCCGTGGAAAATCTTCGACGGAATCATTTTCCGTCGAAGATTTCATAAAAATTAATTTCTTTTTGACTTTTTTTTGGAATTATTTTCGACGGAATTCCCTTTCCGTGAAAAATCTTCGACGGAATCATTTTTGTTTCGAAGATTTCATAAAAATTAATTTCTTTTTGATTTGTTTTTTGTAATTGTTTTCGACGGAATTCCTTTTCCGTGGAAAATATTCGACGGAATCTTTTTTCTGTCGAAAAATTCATAAATTAATTTCTTTTTAATTATTTTTTTTAGATTGTTTTCGACGGAATAATTTTTCCGTGGAAAATCTTTGACGGAATTCCTTTTCCGTGGAAAATCTTCGACGGAATCACAATTCCGTCGAAATATCATTAAATTAATTTCATTTTGATTTATTGATTTCAAATTATTTTCGACGGAATTCTTTTTTCGTAGAAAATATTCGACGCGGAATCACAATTCCGTCGAATATTTTTTACAGAACTTAATTTCCGTAAAAAATTATCGACGAAATACATTTTCCATTGAAATTTCCGTCTTTAATTTGGACGGAATATTTTCCGTCGAAAATTTCCACTTTTCTAGTAGTGCAACCAATTAAACACTAGATAACCATAAATTCATTACAACTGTTAAATGAACCTTCAATGAAAAGCTAAACTTTTATAGAGAAAGCGACTGACAAATGTGATACATTAGCTGGATCAAGCATAAACTGGGAAATAAAATACAACATAAAACAATAAAAAAAGACAACAAACAAGAAATAAATCTAGGTACAATCAGAAATGCAAAGGAAAGCTGGTAAATTATGATCCACCACGTGTAATTTTACAATGTTCCAATAACGTAACATGCATCATTGCAATGGAGCACCACAGTGAACCCCAACAATCAGTCAACAAGAAATAATTTGTGGTTCATTGCATGTTGGTAGTAAATTGAACAAGCTATTCACAAATTCTGCAAAGTTATTTTGAGAACTTCCACCCTTACCAAAAACTCCTCCAACCAAAGTCTTCCATTGCATAGCATTGCTTTTCACCTCTTTACCTCTCTCACTCTCCATTATTTCCCTTATACAATGCTTCAATTCTTCTCCTCTCACAATCTTTTTCCCATCAAATGCAGCTCTTATTCCCGTTTTCCAGACATCCACAATTTGCTTAGCATTGGTACTCTGATCTGACCAATGTGGAATTGCAACCATTGGAACTCCTAAGCTCAAAGCTTCCAATGTAGAGTTCCAACCACAATGTGTTACAAAACACCCCACAGCCTCATGGTCTAGAACTTTTAGTTGTGAGCACCATGTCACTACAAAGCCCTTCTCTGACTTCTTTTCAAAACCTTTGGGGAGTTTAGTCTCTTCAGAGGCTCTCACCACCCACAAGAAATAACTTCCACTATCTCTCAAACCACAAGCTAATTCCTCCATTTGTTCCTCATCAAGTACTGCCATAGACCCGAAAGAAACATAAACAACAGACCCTTTTGGCTTGTCATCTAACCATTTCAAGCATTCTTCACTCTTGAATTATGCAACACCATAATCTTGGTCATCTTTAAGTCGCTTGTCTAAAAACATAGATGGTATGGATGGTCCTATGGTCCTAAATTTGGACCAAATCTTCATCGTCCAATCGGCTACCTACGAGTAATTTGTAGTAACCAACCATTACACGTCAAAAAATACTTATTGGGGAAATAAAGAAGAACATAAGATCAAATGGAATTAAGTGTGTGTGTTAGTATAAAGAGTAAATATCATTTTCGGTCCTTAACAAATTTTACGATGTCCGCTTTACTCCCTAGCAAATAAAAAGGCTATTCGTGGTCCTAAAAAATTCACAGTGGACCCATTTTAGTCATTTTGAGGGACTAATGTGGGTCTTTTTTGAATTTGTGCGGTACCACGATTTCAACTAAATAGATCCGTTTTGAATTTCTTAGGGACCACAAATAGCCTTTTTATTTGCCAGGGACTAAAACGGGTATCGTGAAATTTGCTGAGACCAAAAAGGATATTTACTCTAATCTGAAAGTATTAGAATAATTGAGCTGCTAACCTCTTTTTCCATCTCGTAGAATGAATTGCAAAGGATCCAATCAGCTTTGTCGATAGTGGAGAATTGACCAGCTAACAAATCTAGCAAGACTGGATTATCTACACCTGTAAAGAAAAATGTAGGCATGTCCCCATGTTGAAGTTTGGGCAACGCAGGAAGATTAATCTCATTTTCTGTTAGGGGAACTCGTAGCTTTCCTAGGTGAACATGGTAGTATATACTATTGACAGACATATTTTGAGTGAGGAATGCAGCTCCAACTATCCCAAATCTCCTTGCAACTTCTAGAGCCCAAGGAAAGAATGAATTATAAATAACACAATCAACATGATCACTTGATCTACCAAGTTTCTCTAGAAGTTCAGCAAGAGTCTGTGGCCCTACTTGCCAAAAACGTTCCAAATAGGCCTTGTAGCCCCCTGCTTCTGGAACCCCACCATTGTCAAAACCATCAGAAATGGTTTCAAGTGCAATTGAAGAAGGTATGTTCCGCATGTTCTTGCAGAAGGAACGGGCGGTGACAAGTGTTACTCTCACCCCTTCATGCTGCAAAAGCTTTGAGAATTGAAGCATGGGATTAATGTGGCCTTGAGCTGGATATGCTAAGACTAGACAATGCACCCTTCTATCTATGTTTTTCTTCTCCATTTTCTTTTTTGAAAAACCTCAATGTTTCTTACTCTCTGGGGTGGGGGAAGAGGGATGAACTTATACACACTTCAGAAATAACCATCTGTGCACAAGAAATTATGTGACAGCTTGTAAATCAAAAGTCAAGAGCATGTGATCATTAACCAAAGAACTTCAGTTGAATTTGTGTGTTTTAATGTTATTACTTTTATTAATGATTGTTGTAACTTGTGAGTAGGATCTACTTCACTACTTGAGGGCCAACATTACAATTGGAAGAAAAGATGCGTGCAAAGACAATGAGTGTCACTCCGTTTTGCACACACAATTTGTAAAATTTATATATTAATAAAAGAGGTAGGTTACATTTACAATTTTTTTTCCTTATAATCTCATATAATTATTTTGTTAGGACTTAGGATTTATGTTAAATCAAAATCAAATCAACGATTTTTATTTAATATTATTGTGAAACCATTAATTTAATTTTGATCTAACTATAACAAAAGCAATTTTAAGAGATTGTTAGAAAAAATTATAAATATAATCTCCTCTTAATAATTTTTTTTATTTTAATCATTTATTTGAC
>JAVKPL010000161.1:0-141290 GCA_032173675.1 Gastrolobium villosum | reverse complement strand
CCATGCATTGTTGGGATCTGGCTTATGCATACACAGGCACATGAATACGGGACACATGTACACATACATAAGGAGATAGAAAGACAAACCAGTGTCGTAGATGATCTTTCTTTGGAGTCTTTTGAGTTATAGGGTGGCAATATAGTATATAATCATCCCCCTTTGTAGGTGGACAAGACCATATGTAGCAAGTTGCAAAACCTTGTTTCTTGCAATAATCAAGGTATCCAATCTGATGATAGAAATGGAAAGACAAAAATAACATTAATTAAAGTATTGAGTTTATTCTGATTTAGAATGAAACAACACAGGGAGCAAGTAATTAACAAAATAAAGATATAGAATATTCATACTACAATTTTTCTTTCACTACCATTTACTATCGGACACTATAATTATATACTACATAAAATACATAGTTAAAATATTAAAGTTATTTTTTTTATAAATTTTTTCAGAGAAAAAATACTAATCTAATAATGATTAAAGAGATAGTGAACTGGGTCGGTGAAAAAAAAATGATAGTATAAATGTCTTTCAACTAAAATAATTTATAAACAACTCACCAATATCTCATGGTAAATAAAGGTACGAAGAGCTTCTCCAGTCGCAGCCTGTCTTTGGGGCCTTAAATACTTCACAGAATCAAGATATGAAATATATATACAACGCTGATTTTGATGTCTACAGTCTGAGCCAAACTCCTGGACATACATGCTAAAAAGGCAAACATCTACTCCTTCAATCTTTTGAAACAAAAAAATAGCCTGAAATAGAAGGTAATGCAGTCATTTCCTTTGCGGAGATGTTTAGTTCTAGAGAAATAAATACAAGTAAATTTGTTTACAGATTAATCTCAGAACTTACTTTTGTTACATAATTGAGCTCAGTAGGGTCGTTCCCCGTAGAAAAGATGTCCAGAAACTGCTTATCCACTTTCAATTGTTGGTTAGAGGATGACAACACTCTAACACACAAATTTTCTGCTACTAAAACCTGCCAATTTGAAGTTATGCATTGAAAATCAGGAATTTTGTTTTGTTTTCCTAAAAAACTAAATGTAGTTGTATTCACAAAAAGATGTTTCTTGGTATTATTTTCCTTTAACATTAAATTACGATTGTTTTCAAACTTACCCTGCTTAAATAAGACTAGAAAAAAAAGATGAAATTAAAAGAGAGAAGAAAAGTTCAAGTAATTTTCAAAGCTAAAATATAGACATAATTACCTCATCAACATTTTTCCCTTCAATTTTTGCCATGTCAGCTCTCTCTTGCTCAAGGCGCTTTGAAAGTCTTTGTTCTATATGTTCACTAAGCATGGTCCTTGGCAAGTCCTTAGCACCAAAAATATTAGTCTTTCTCAAAGGTTCACTCATTCCATTCTCAGTTTCATTTAAGCAACACATGGGGCACATATACTCAGAATTTCCTTCCATATCTGTAGCAATGTTATAGAGTGCGCATATTTGATGTTGCCATCTTTTGCATTTATCGCATTGAACCCACTACAAGAAACAACAATCATAGCGAAAGAGTTTAGGATCTTTTATAAACAATCAGTAGAATTATATTATAGTACAGGGAGACCTTAACTCACCGGTTCGTTTATTATTACATCATTTTTCTTTCTATCAAAAGATGTCTTGGAAATAGATGTCCCCTTGAATGCGATTGGGTTACCTCCGGATCTTTTATAGCAAGTGGCGCAAAAGCATTTGTCTATATCAAATTCTTCTGCAGTTTCACAGTAGTAGTTTGCATTTCTCTTGATGCGGTCACCACAAGTTAGGCAATAGATTGGTAGTGGTGCAAATGTCAGTTCATCCATTCCACATAATTGACATGTGTTGTTAGAAATTTCTTCCTGGTCCGTGGTTGTAGTCTGCAATATGATATTAAATTTAAAAGCAAGCTAATAAAATATGGGAATATTTACAAATTTTTTGTTTACAAACTCTTACAAATCAAACTATATATTCCAGGAAATACACACTCCAGAATACATAGTTTGATTTGTAAGAGTTTGTAAATAAAAAATTTGTAAATATAAATCTCTTCTAAAATATATAAATATCATTTCTATTTAGAAGGTATGCTTATTAGAATTATCATCTCATTGATATGACTCTAACTTAAGAGAAAGAGAAGAAATTACTAAGAAAAATGAAGTTTTAACTTACATGTACATGAATGGAAGACTGAAATCCAATGCATCATAACATACGAGATGCAAAATATCATAACATTGCAAATGTATACATCACATCCAAGGACTAAAAGTAGAGATGCCGAATCCAAAACCAAGGTAAAAAGAATAGAAACATTGGATATATTTTATGTGTGAGAAAGAAGGTAGTAGAAGATGGCAAAGTTGATTACAATGGGAGCACATTTGTGTAATAGATTTTCTGCCACCAAAGTTTTTTTTTTTAATGATCATTATTTTTGTTAACAATTTAATGCAATTTCAATTGAGATTTAAAAAAAAAAAAAAATCGTGCTAGTAGAAATAGGAATGCTAAAGAGACACAAACATATAAGATTAGTCCTAACTAACAGATTAAGGGGAGTGGCAAACACTTAAAGATAGTGTACTAACCTGACCAAAATGTTGCCCAAAACTCATAATGTGTTCTCTTATTTGATCACACGTCAGAAAATCAGTTAAGGAAACCCCATAAACTGTTGAATTAGAGGAGTTTGTTTCCTTCTCTGGTTCATTTTCTTGCTCTTCAACTTCATTTGCGACCATTTTCCCAGTCTCAGTTCTATTCTTCGTGATAGCACCACGATCATTGCACGGAGTATGAGCACTAGAGTTGTTACTGATGGTGATCACTTGATGGCTTTTGGAGTGTGGCTCCTCCGATACATGAGTACCTTTATGTCCTTCACATAGAAAAATTTCATTCTTGGACTCATTTTTTCCCATCACATCCTCTATATCAGATAGAGAACCAGGATCATTGCAAATAGTATGCGTACGGGAGTTCAATCTTTTAACATCTTCCTTTGATTTGTTGTTGGCTGTAACATGATGGCTTTTGGGGTGTGACTCCTTTGATATTTGAATAACGTCAATGTTTTCAGCCATAACAATTTCACTTTTGAAAGTGTCTCCAAATGTTTCATCAATCACCCATTTCTTTACCTCACTAATGCTAGTGGAATCTTGTGTTGGATGTGAAGATTGTGCCATATAATAAAGTTGCAAAACTTCATCGAGGGGAGAGACAGGCTCATTGTTCAATGCTGAAGTTTCTTCCATAATGCAAGGTTGAACCATCTCTGGAGCAGGTAAGTTATATGTAGAATTATTGATTGAAGAGACACCAAATGCAGGATTCTTTTTAACTCTTTTTGTCGGATGTAGCATGCCTTCAAATTCAGCAGAAGAGTCATAAGTATCTCTTTTATTAGACTTGAGATTATTGTTGACAAACAATAACTGTTTATCCCCATAGTGATTTTTTGTAGGAAGATGAGTTTGCTTCAACGATCCTAACATGGGATAACAATTTTCACCTTGATCCACAAAGCATGATCCTGTCTTGATCACAGAATCATTAATGCAATCATCAGATGGATGCTTTAAGTGTTTGAAATCCGATAGAAAATCCCACTTTAGATGTTGATCTTGCCACAAATTCCCAACACTTGAACTTTGCCCATTAGAGTTCGTGTTAGGAAATTGATTAGGGACATCAGAAATTTCCCTTGAGACATTTTGAGGCATCAACAAATTCAAAGATTCACTCTGTTGGGAATTTTCCATTGTAGTGAGGAAAGCCATAGATTCATTTTTCTGGTTAGACCCCAAACAATTTCCATATTGTCTCAGATCCATCTCAACTGTCAGAGTAGTAAATCAAACAGGTAAATGTTATTAAAAATAAAAATATTTCTGGTGAAACTTAAAAAAAAAAAAAAAAGTTGCAAAGAAAAACAAAATCCAAAGTGCTTATAATTTTGAAATTGAAAATTAGGAAGATCACAAAAACTATATAGCATACCATCATTTGCATGTTGTAGCTGAAAAGGGGAATTCGATGATTGGAAGCCAGTGTTTAGATTGCTTGACTGACCATAAACACAGTAGTTAGGCAACACGTTCATATCAGTGAGTGCACCAAATGATGGAAACTCAGTAGGCATAGAAACAGCCTCCTGAAGAAAAGTAGGGTGAGACATGTCTGTGTTTAATAAGCCATATTTATTGTTGTCAATTGGGCAGGCTACTTGTTGACTGTATTTTATTCCTTGCAACTTATCTAGTTGAGTTAGCAATCTTTGTATCAATGTCTCCTGGTTCATGTACTCATCCTGCCAAATATTTGAAATTAGAATATCAATAAATGGAACTGGTGCTTAACCAATAGTATTTGTACAAAACTTGTATTTGATCCTCCTTCTGGTTTAATAAACAAATTAAAACTAACATTTCTAGACAAGTAATTATATCAGAATCAAACCTCTGATGAAGCATCAACAAAAAGCCCATCTTCCAGAATAGTAGCAAGATCATATGGCTGTTGCATTTGCTCATAATGAATGCTGGAATTCAAAATTCGAGCACTACAGAAAAATTTAGTCAGTCTCAACTAAATGACAAGCATAAGTTCTTCTCACAGAAAATAATTTGGGAACCCAAAAAAAGGATTTGTAGAATATATTGGGTTTTTCCATGTTTCCCTTATGTTGATTCTTTTTTTGTATGAATTTATTTTCTACACATTATAACCTGCATGCACCTCCAAAATAAAAAATAACACTACAAGTGCAAAAGTTAATGCACAAACATATCACTTACGTTGTATTTCTAATCACATGACGATAATAGTTGATACTAGGTCCTTCACGCCAACTTGTCATGAATCTCATTTGGTTTCTTACAAATTCTTGACTTCAATTCTCTCTCAAATGTAGACCTAAGCCTAGGTTACAAGTCTGCAGATCTTTGGCCCTTGAAAAGAAAAAACAAAATGAAGTGAGTGTGATCATCTCTCAAATGGATTGAAGGGTTATGCAAGTAAGATTATCGTACAGTCTAGAGGAAACAAAAATTGGAAACAAATTGATTCAGAAATAGTACTTGAAAGTTGAAAAGAATAAAAATGATTATCAAAGAAACCTAAAAAGACAATGCCACTCTGTAGCAAGGATGAAGGAACTAGAGGCACTTATCAAAGTTCATCAAACAAGGTGACACAATTCAAAATTCAAGTTTATTAGCTAACCAAATTCCTAGTTCTAGTCAAATCTCAAAAATCACCATATAGTCCAAAACATGAGGAGCAAATCAATGATTACACATGTATATAAAATTTATCTCATGAATAGCAAATCAATATAAGTAGTGCGCATTGGGTTTGAAATGTAGGGCACGTTTGAATTGTGTGATAGAGATGGAGAAGCAGTAGCACACTAAAAGCTCGTTAACACTTCACGAGGCTGAAATTGATTTTGTTTCTTACGGCTAATATTTCAATAAGGGGGGTATGTTTGTTTTGACACGGGCCTAATTAAGGCCCATGCTTTCAACTTAAATATTGTTGCCTGTTTCCCCCCAAGCCTAAGTCCAAAGACCCAAAATACATAAATAAGTATTAACTGTTCAATATGTATGTTAGTCTGAAACCTTCGTACAACGCTAGTCTTCATTATACTTCAAATTATCTATTTATATGTTTTTTTTTTACTAACTTTATGTTTAATTTTTCAATTTTATACCTAATTAAATATAAATTGTCTAATAAGAATGTAATCGGATAACTTTGATTTGAATAAAATTATTTAATTTAGGATGATATTAATTTTTTTTAAATAATATCATCCTAAATGAAGATTTTCCTAACTAGCATATTTGCAAATCGTTAGGTATGAGTAAACTCCATTTTGATATTACCATATTGGAACCTCTATCTCCACTTCCCCTCCACCTCCTCCAGCCCCTCCTCCCCTGCCAATGCCATTGTTTTCTTTGCATTCTCTTACTTCTTCATCTAGAGTTTCCTCTCTCTCTCTCTCTCTCTCCACTTTCATTGACATCTCATAATTTATCATCTCCTAGAAATTTAGACACTTTCTCAGGATCAAATCAAAGCCCAGAAAAAGAGTTGCTTTCTCCACCTCCACCATCTAACCCTACAAAATCTCCTCCAAGCATCCCCCCACCACCATGCCCACCTCCATTTCTATAGCAACAGTGCCAAAACCCCACCTCCTCCACCATCTCTAATCCCTCAATTTACCACCTAATGATAACATAAATTAGAGAAGCATCTCTGTTCATTGGAATAGAGACAATTGATTCCGATTCACAATAATTATAAAAAGCAAAATAATTATCTTATGTCGCATACGATAATTATCTATTATCTTATGCAATAGAGACAAGATAATGGAGTCCGTTATTTTTCAAAAATAAAATAAAATAATGGACCCCACTACTATATTAGTTAGGGGTGTTCGCGATCTGGATTGGATCAGTTTTGAAGCAAAAAACCATCCGATCCAATTCCTTCGGTTTGGTCATTACATCATCCGATCGGTTTGAATTTTTTTTCAAATCCGATCCAATCCGATCCAATTTTTTTCGGTTTGGATCGGATCGGTTTTCGGTTTTTTGAAAAGCCAAAAAAAACAAAACTTAAAAGAATTATTTTCAGAAAAAATGACGATGTTTCAAAATATTTCAAACGTTGATCAGAATTGGTTCACATGTCTTGTACATCAGTTAAAGGCTCAAAGAGACCAGAGTTCGTCCCAAAATTAATCATCTGACATCATTATAAGATCTACACGTTGATCAGAATAGTGAATATACCAATGACATTCAGTAGTATCTTTCTTCCAATTTTGTGGATATCAAAAGTTGGTGTACGGATTTTATGGCAGGTAGGATCAATCAGTCCAAAACATCTTAACTCTTACACATAGATCCAAAGGTGAATACTATTGCTTCATCACACGAATAACGGGAAGAAATTTAGAAATCTGCTTTGTTATACCTTTATCATGCCCTTGATGCAAATAAAATCAAAATCAAGTGTTACAGTACCTTTGTTATATGTTTAACGGAAGAGACAAACGTTGATTTTTGAGAAGAAAGAGATATGCTACTGGTGCCAGAGCGTGAGTGACTGAGAAGAGTGAGAGACTGAGAGGATGGCAAGACTCAGATGCCACTGGTGAGTTTGGATGGATTAGGTTTAGAACTTTGGGTGGGTTTAAAACTAATGGGCTATATACAAAAAAAAAAAAATAATGGGCTAACGCACGGATGGGTTTAAAACTTTGGGCCGGCTATTATTTGGGATAGGTAAAATTTGGTAAAAAAAGAAAGTTTGTTCGGTTTGGATTGGATCGGTTTTCAACATCAAAACCGAAAACCAATCCAGTAATTTTTCGGTTTTTTTCGGTTTTCGATTTTTCGGTTTTCGGTTATTTTGGTTTTCGGTTTTTCGGTTCGGTTTTTGCGGTTTGAATCGGTTTGGATCGGTTTATGAATGATCTGCCTCTGACAAGTTATGTTTTCCAAGCCAAAAACAATAGGAATTTAATTATAAAAGAGCATGTTTTGTTTATTAATTGCTTTTATTATTTTTTTTTTCATTTCTCATTTTTTATATGATTTTTATAGGTTAAATTGTGAAAGAGATTCGAAGATTTGAAAAACAAAAAGGGAAGACCGCGTGAGAGACCAAACAAAGTGCCAGAGTGTCACGCCACTATTGAATTGAAATTTGAATTCAAAATTTGAATTCAAATTCGAATTCAAATCTGTTTTAATTTAATTCTTCGGTTACGTAATAAGTTTTAATTTAATTCTTCCGTTACGTAATAATTTGTAATTTAATTCTTCCGTTATACGTTTCACCAAAGGGGCATTTTCGGGAAAGAAGTACCGGGCTGTGCGAGTATTTTTGGAAGAAGGAAAAATAGTCTTATAAATAGAACTCTTCACAAAGCTCGAAGGTAGAACTCAGAAATTGGGAGGCAGATGTGGACACTTTGAGAGGAACAGCACACGGATCAGCATTTAAAGCTCATCACGTCAAATTCCAAATTATCCTTGATCAATGCTGCACCATTTAAATCACATTTCAAACTATCCTCAATTAACGCTGAAGCAATTAAAGGAAGAATCTGCAATCAAAGTGCTGAATCAAAGTACGGCTGGCACTACAGTGAACAAGGATAGGATGTCTTGTCAGCATTACATCAAAATGAAGTGTCATCCTCATCTATTCACGCAGCATTACATGGACCAGGCCCAGAAACTCAAGTATAAAAAGGGTGGTCCTCCACCATTCCAAGAGATTCCATTCCATTCAAATCTGGACCGGGAGAAGAAAGGGGCAGCTGTGGAGTTCTTCGCGTTCTTCGTTCTTCATCTTCTTTTTCTTTTTCTCTCTGTGAACCCTTGACATGAAGGATTGATTTGTGGTTTTTAATTTATATAATTATCTTTATCTTTACTTTGTGCAAATTTTATATTCCCTTTGTTAGAGTTGATCAATCTGATAATTGGTGATATTCTGAGGATCAAAACCCTAGATAGGAATGTTGGGGTTTTGATCTCGAAAGGGGGTAAGATAACAATCTGTATGCGGTGCTAGGAATAGACGTGTATACGATTGCAGATGCTTAAATTATCGCGCCCATTGCTTGATCCCTTGAGAAACATTGCAAGGAATTGAGGTTTCTCATGGGATTAAAGGGTTAACCCTGCAAGGAATTGAGGGTTAACTATTAACTCTTTTTAGAGAATAATTTATCTGAGTGATTATATAAATAATTATTGTAAATCAATCCGGAGTAAAAAGCGGGGATCATTTGGTGAATGAACCCTGGCTACAATGCTTTTCTCATATTTTTCTACAAATCAATTTTCAATTTTATTGTTTTATTTTTCAATCTAAAAACACAAAAACAAGTCTTTCATTTTCAAAATTCAATTTCCATCAAATTGACAATATTTGTCAAAAACCCTTTTGGAAATCGTCCATTCTTAAAAGAAAAAGTTTTAATTGATATTAGATCCTAATCCCTGTGGAGACAAACTTTATTTATCACTTTATTACTTGTGCGATCGGTATACTTGCCGGAGAGCATCAATGAACACCCCTAGTATTAGTAGTAACAATTATATTTTATTATATAACCACTCTTAACTTGACGAACGGGGATGATAAAAATGGAAAGGATGGTATGAAAAAAAGTTAGATTTAATTAAAAGGAAAAATGTTCCGCTAACAATATAAGATAAAATTATCTCTATCAATCTCAAAATAACATTGTTTTGGAGTTTAGGAAAAACAATACAGGATGTTTTGAAAATTCTATTTTCCTCTTTACACATTTATTTTTATTAAAAATATTTTCTTTTTATTAATGTTTTTGTCGTTTTGTTTCAGAAATATATTAAAAGACCAAGATGAAATTAAAAATACAACTAAATTTTTAATTTTAACTTAACAAATAACTTAAATTAGAATAAATTTTCTAAAATAATTTATTTGGCATTCACTAATTGAATAAATTATGTTGGCTAATAGCCCTAATTTTATATAAAACGTGTTTTTTTTTCCTCGCCTCATAATTTTGTTTGAAAGAAAGACTTAGTCGCAACAATGTTGATAGCCCCATGTAATAGACGAGGTATTTTATAGGGAATTCGGTCCATAGACTTCAAAAAATTGGACAATGAGTGTCAACACCATATTTTGTCCATTTTTTTTTAAATATTTAATTTTATTTTTCATTACAAATATATATTTTTTTCATCGAATTAAATATTTTATGAGGATTAAATTTTATTCATATTTTCAAAAGAATTTAATTTTTTTATTCAATCCATTATTCTTAACTACTTTACAAAGCAAATACAATGATATAATTTATTTATTTAATTTTTATTTCATTAAATATTTTAATTACTTTTCAAGGTAACTATTGATTTTTTATTCTTAAAATAAAATATATTTTATTTTTTTTATTTTGTTTAGAATTTTTTTAAAAAAATTAATATTCAAGGAAACTTATTATTTTGGGAAAAGTTCAACAATGCCCATGTGATTTACTTCAGAATCACTTACGCACTTGTGAATTTTTTTATCACATATGCTCATGTGGTTTGTAAAAGAGTATGTTTTTTTATTACATATGTCCCTGTGATTTTTTATTTTTTACAAAGTACAGAGACATGTGTGATAAGAAAAAACCACATAGACATCTGAAGCAAACCACAGGGTCATTGGTGAACTTTTTCCTATTTTTTTTTACTTTTTTTTTTACCATCAAACTGTCTTAAGATCCATTTGCATCCTAACTGGGGATGTTAACGGGTCGAGCCGAGCTTTGGTCTTAAAAGACTAAATATGTAATTAAATGTGTCTAATCAAGCCTGTTACCTGTTATGAATGTAATTATTGACATGTGGCCTGACTTAGTTACAAAGCACAGCCGACACGGACACGCTCGGACACGTGTCCGACACGTGGTCAACATTTGGGGACACGTGGTCAACGCTGGGACACGTTCCGACACGTAGTCAACTTTTTTGGACACGCAGTCAACGTTCGGACACTTCTCGGTCACGTTTTTTTTTTTTTGAAATCTTAATTTTATTTTGTTAACTAAATATAAAAAAAATAATTTATAAATTAATTTTTTTCTATTATGAAATTTGATATAAAAAATTAACAAAGTACGAAAATTATTTATATTTATATTTATGTTATGAAATTTAAATATTTGATTGGTTATATGACTTATTACGGACTCTTATATGTATTAAATATAAATTATATTATATATATTAAAAATTTATTTAATATCAAAACGTGTCCCAACGTGTCGAAATATGACATTTTTTAGAATTAACGTGTCGGCGTGTCGTGTCGTATCGTGTCCCGTGTCCGTGCATCATAGGCGACAACATAGCAAGCGGGCCAAGGCCCCTATTAAGAGTCACCAAAGGCCCACCCATACTAACCACATGTAACCTCTATAAATACGAGGTAAATCTCAAAGGTATGACACAGTTTTTCTCTCTTACCATTACGCCGTCACTGTGCACACACTCCCCATTGGCTAAACACCGCTATAGTATTCTGTGCACAGTGATCCGCCATCGCCGTCCTCCACCGTTCACGCCACCACCGCTGTCCACCAACTTCAAGTTATCTCTCATCTCTGTGTGTTTATTTATCAGGTAAATAGAGTTCCTCGTTCATATTGATCTTGATTAGAAAAAGCTTAATATCAGATTCTGTGATTGGTAATATTTAATTGAAAGGCTGAGAAGTAAAGAGATGTATTTTGAATCATCAAATCATCATGGTTATGTTTGGACATTAAAATTGTGATTTTTGTTTTAACACTAGAATTTGAGTATTTTATGGGGTTGATTCATGATCTGTTCGGAAGTTAAAAATTAACATGCTAACAGGCCGGGCCGGGCCATTTATTTTTTTATAAATGGGTTAAGACAGGCTAACAGTTAGACTCATACGATTCTATCGGGCCGGGCCAAATTAAATTTTTTTGGCATAGGCTTGGGCTTTACGGGGCAAAGCTCGGCCCAGCTCAGCCCACTTTCACCCCTACCTGCAAGGTAACAAACACCGACAGATATCAACTTACAGCAAATCTACGAATCCAAAAATAAAACAGAAGAAAAATCAGCCAAATCAGTGGCCAAACACTAACAAGTGGAAAGGGGGAAATACACAAATTGTTATCTAGATGATGATCTAAAGGGTATTTAGACAACCAATCCGCACAGGCATTAGTCTCTCTGTATGAATGAACTAGTCTAACTTCCGAGTCTTTTTGTAACCATGTTCGAACGTGAGTTACTAGATGAGACTCTCGAACTGCTCCTCCATTATTGGTGAGCAAAGTGATAACGGAACTCGAATCACTTTCTAAAATAATACGTCTCCCACCACCATCCCAAGCAAACTTCAAACCTTTGAGGACTCCCCAAAGCTCAGCTACAAAAGGTGTATAGTTGCGTATATGATACGCAAAGTCTTGTAGCCAATGGCCAGTATTTTTTCTTAAAATTCCACCACAAGCAGATCCTCCAGAACCTCTTGTAGCTGCCCCATCTGTATTGACTTTTATCCAGCCTTAAGCTAGAGGAATCCATTTTATCAAATTGCACGATTTCTCCCTTACAAGATTCATATTCGGCTTATTTAACCAAGCAACATAATATTCTGCAGTTTTCTATTCAATAGCTTGATATATATGGGCTAGACTATCTACCTGATTACCATGAACAATACTATTTCTCCAATACCAAACACACCCAACCGTTACAGCAAAAACAAAGTTTCAGGATTAATTGAAACCAAAATAAGCATCATACTTCATATTCAATAAAATCCAGTAGATGACACTATTTAATTTATGGAGAACCTACCCACTTTTTGTTTGCAAAAGAAACATATTTCTCTTAATTTATTTATGAAAGAGGTTATATTTATAATTATTCTTTCCTTACAACCATTTGTATTAATGTTCGATTAAAATTAAATCAACAATTAATAAAATGAAATCAAATGAAAGTCCTTGATTTAATTTTGATTGGACAATAATAAAAGTGATTATAAAAAAAAGTAAGTGATTATAAGAAAAAGTGGTTACAAGTATAAACTCTCGCATTATTTATAATATACAACTTTTATCTGTGCAATATCCAGGTGAATTTTATTCGAGATATAAAAAATTTAAATCTTAAAATTGCTATTTAAAATTTTACCTGACCAGACGACAAACTCAAAATTGCCCAGCTTACGAGCCCCAGTTGGCTGTTGGCTTTTATAACAAAAAAGCACTTCTAAAAAAAAAGAAAGAGATAAAAGTTAATTTTTTTAGAAGCCCAAACAAAAAAGTTTTTTTCTTGAAAAAAAAACACTTCTCTAATTCGTTTGGACGTCTACTTTTAAAATAAGCAAAAGTCACAAAAAAGTCAAAATCCTTTTCAGTTTGTTTGGGCTCCTCAAAAAAATAACTTTTATCTCTTCCTTATTTTAAAAGTATTTTTTATAAAAGTTAGAGCTATTTATATTTTTATAAAAATATTTAATTTTTGAAAAAAATATTTGGCTTTTGATTTCTGTTTTTCTTAGAAGTTAAAATTTTTAGTTTCTGAAAAAAAAAATAGGTTTTAGGCTTTTTTTGTGCTTCTATTTTTTTAAAAGTAGACATCCAAATGAACTAAAATGCATTTTATTTTTTTGAAAAAAATCGGCTTTTGAAGAAAAAAAGCTCATCCAAACAAACCCGAGTAACTTACGATTCATTTATTGTTTTCTGTGGTCTTGGACTCGTTGTTACAAAGAGTTAGGCTTAGGATTCCGCGGTTAATCGCTTCTTCCTTGAAAAATGGGCCTCAAAGAGGATAGATGCAATGTTACAGTTAGATTTGGGCCTCATTGAGCTAAGGGCAGGCCATGTTATAGACCAGATGTAAGCGCCGCCATACAATGGTCTATTGTTGAGGTTGAGGCCATAGGCAATGACATAAAATTTCAAATTCTTCGGATACCGTGTCAATCCAAATGATGACATTGGATTCTCATGAATTTGAAATTCCGTGTCTTGTCATTAGTATACCTCAGAATTCAGAAATAACGCAATTTTTAAAAAACTCCCTTTAAAAAAATAATGCATAAAAAAAGTTTTTTAAAAACTCATACAAACAGACTCTAGTCTCAGTTAAAAAAGTAAAAAATAAATGCAGCATAGAATTTTAGTTTCTCCTTAAAACTACATTCCCCTCTTAAAATTCCTCGTCCAAACAAATTCACATTTAATGGAATGAAAAAATGTACGTCATCATGCGGGTCTAACCAAAACTTTTTAACCCTCTCGAATCTGGATGGTATCATAGTGTTACAGCTAGACAGTCAGAAGCGACAACGCCTATTAATAATACCGCATAAGTTTCAATTGCATCAACTTTTTTTTTTTTTGAAAACACACCCTCTTTTCATTTACATTTTTTCCCCCATCTGCCAGGACCATAATTTCATTTACATTTTTTCAATAATTATAGCACTAATTTTCAAAATAAAAAATATCTGCTGTCACCAGAATCATCAATATCATACGATACATGATATAATTCATATGATATAATATTATTTATAAATTTAGCAATACATTTTATGAGATGTATTGAAAATGAATTTGTATCGGAGGACATATTGTACGATATGATTTATGATTTAAATTAAAAAATATATAAAATATTATTATCAAGATAGAAAAGAAAATAAAGATTTAATTTGTGATTTAAACTCAAAAAATAATCTGAAAAATATGTATTAAGAAACTAAATAATTAAATAAATATTTCAATAAATTTATTAAATTATTTTTTATTATATTTTTATATTTTATAATTTGATACGGTTCGCATATAATAGAGTATAGATATTGTGATTCTATCTCCAAAAAATAAAAAAGATATTGTGATTCAAGCACCATGACAGGACATTCTTTAAAAAAAGTAAGAAAGAAAGACGAAAAAGAAACTGGCTAAGTTATGAAAAGAAATATGAAAATAGATTGGAATTGTTGAGTTGTGGTGAGTTAACTGGTAGGTAGGGTCCATATCCCTTGGATAATTGATGAGTTGTAGCCGGCAAAACCGCCGATGATTATTAGCCTAATTACAACTAGGTTTTATGTTTATCATTTAACATAATATAACTTCACTTTCCTACACACACCACACATTAGAGAAGTGAAGTCCACATGTTTTCTTTCTCTTTCCTCATTCCACTTTCTCTCTTCTTTCTTTTTAACGTGAGAGTTAAAAACAACACTTACATCATCTTACATAACACTAATAAAACTGATTACAACGTTACAAACTTACAATACAATGGACAGATAAGATTACATTGTGAAGAAAACATGTCCCACACATTCCTGGCTGTTACAGCACACAACACAACGGCCATCTTTCCCTTTAACTCATGATTCATGACCCATCACTACCCTACCCTCACACACCCCCACACCACCCCACTACTCTTATTTATAACTGCTCTCCCTCTATCTCACTCACTACCTATTATTATTACTTCCCTTTTCCTCCATAATTCACTCTCAAATTCTTGTTCAGTTCAGATCATTCTCAAACAAACATGGCTGAGGAGATTCCAAACCAAACAGCAACAACAACAACCACCCAAGAGGAGGAAGTGTTGGTCAATGATGTTCCAGAACCTAACAAAACAGAAACAGAAACAGTTGTTCCCTTAGAGCAGAAAGATCCACATCCTGAGCCAGAAAAAATGAAACCCGTTGAGGAGACTGTTACTCTGGAGACTCACCTCTCCAAACCCAATGCTGAAAACAACACTACTACTGATGACAAAGACAAAGTCCCTGAATCTGTTTCTTTCAAGGAAGAAAGTACCAAACTTTCTGATCTTCCCGACAATGAGAACAAGGCACTTCAAGAACTTAAGCACCTTATTCAGGATGCACTCAACAAGCACGAGTTCTCTTCCCCACCATCTCCACCACCTAAAGAAGAAAAGCCAACCACCCTAGATGCTACTGACAAGGAACAACCCCATGAGAAGGAACAACAACAGTCTTCAGAACCAACCACTGATGCTGCTGCTGCCACAGCAGAACCTCCACAGCTTGCAAAAACCGATGAGGAGGAGCAAGTTGAGACAAAGAAAGAGGAAGATGAAGGAGAAAAGAAGGAAGAAGTGAAAGAAACCACCACCGAGGTGGTTGATGCTACTTCTGCTACTGTTACTGCTCCTCCATCTGTGGATGATGATGGAGCAAAAACTGTTGAGGCTATTGAAGAGACTGTTGTAGCTGTTTCTTCCTCTGTTACGGTTACGCAGCCTCCTGCTGAAGAGAAAGTGTCCGAGGCAGAAAAAGCCAAGGATGAAGCTTCACCACCATTGCAACCCGAAGAAGTATCCATTTGGGGTATACCACTGCTTGCTGATGAGAGGAGCGATGTGATTCTCTTGAAGTTTTTACGTGCCAGAGATTTCAAGGTGAAAGATGCTTTTGCCATGATCAAGAACACAATCCGCTGGAGAAAAGAATTCAAGATGGATGAGTTGATGGAGGAGAACTTGGGTGATGACTTGGAGAAAGTGGTTTACATGAATGGAATCGATAAGGAAGGTCATCCTGTGTGTTATAACATATATGGTGAATTCCAAAACAAGGAGTTATACAAGAAGACTTTTTCTGATGAGGAGAAGAGGGACAAGTTCCTGAGATGGAGAATTCAGTTCCTGGAAAAGAGTATCAGGAAATTGGATTTCAACCCCGGTGGCATATGCACCATTGTTCAGGTCAATGATCTCAAGAATTCTCCTGGACCTGGCAAATGGGAACTCAGACAAGCTACTAAACAAGCCTTGCAATTGCTTCAGGATAACTATCCTGAATTTGTAGCCAAACAGGTACTGAATTTTGTGCTGCTAAATTTTGATTTTAAAACGTGTAATGGGTGAATATTCAAATATTTCATTTTTTTGGTTCAGGTGTTCATCAATGTTCCATGGTGGTACCTGGCTGTGAATCGGATGATAAGCCCTTTTCTTACCCAGAGAACAAAAAGCAAGTTTGTCTTTGCTGGGCCTTCAAAATCAACAGAGACCCTTTTGAGGTGGAAACATAAAGATTAAAAATTTGCGTTTTCATTTTGATTTGTATTTGGGTTATTATGCATAATTTTAATTTGCTCTTTGCACTTTCAGATACATAGCTGCAGAGCAACTTCCGGTCAAGTTTGGTGGACTAAGCAAAAATGGGGATTTCGGAAATACCGATGCTGTTACAGAAATCACACTAAGGCCAGCAGCAAAACATACCGTTGAATTTCCTGTTACTGAGGTTAGTTTTTGTCGGAATTGATTGCTTTTTAGAATCCAAAGTATGCAACCTCGGAATGGGGGAATCTTTCATAGGATTCCTCTGTTCACAATATTATTTATTTATCGTTTGCTTAGTTCTCATGTTTTATACACAAATTGGTGCTGACCTGGAGGAAAATTCAGGAGCAAATAGTAAAATAAATATAGAAAGAACATACACCAATTGGGGAAAAGTAAAAAAAAAAAAACATAAAAAGCAGCTTCTTTCATTAGCTGTGTTGTTATTGCTAGGGGACCAGACCGAAATAGTGGAATACTATTTCAATTAATTTTTATTATTGCTAAGAGCCAAAAATTCTTTCCCGTTGCGCTTAGAAAACCCATAAAATATGTGGGGACCATTTTGATGGTTGATTGGCTAGGTAATTGGGTGAACAATAAGTTTGTCAGATATTTCAATTTTGCCTCATAAGGATTGATGAGAGAAATTTATGTTGAACCAATTGGAGCATCCAACATTTAACCAGTATTTACACTCTTCATCAGTCTGGATAACTACCTAGTGATGTTGATCTAGACTCATTTATAGGGTTGCATATTTAATCTCTACTACATCATTCTTTTTATTATTATTTGAAGCCAGTTATAGAATAAAGGACTTGACACTGCAAACGAAAATTTATGTAGCAATTAAATCGTACACTGTACATTGTTATTAATATGAGTCACTTTATATTTATAAACTTTTTGTATTACAGCATGTTTACAAATTACATTAATATAGGATCGGTTCTACATTAATCACACAGTATACTATACATTCTACATTAATGTAATTGCATTAGTTTATAAACGGATTCTATCCCTTATTAATATATGCTATCCCTTATTAATATATGGTATAATGATTTGAATTCTTTTTTTTTTTTTTTTGGGAACCAGCAGAAATGCTTACTCTCTTGGGAGCTCAGAGTAATAGGATGGGAAGTAAGCTATGGTGCAGAATTTGTGCCAAGCACAGAAGGAAGCTATACAGTAATTGTGCAGAAGACTAGAAAGGTTGCTTCATCAGAAGAACCAGTGCTTTGCAACAGTTTCAATATTAGTGAACCTGGGAAAGTTGTTCTCACCATTGAAAATCCAAGTTCTAAGAAGAAGAAGCTCTTGTACCGCTTGAAGACTAAGCCTTCCCCCTCTGACTGAGAATATCATTATGCATGTGTGCAAGCAGGAAGGAGATGAACAGTACTAAAGCTCCAAAGATTAACTTTCCTGCTGTTCTTTTATGAACATAACTTTTTTGTTTTTACCTTTTAATTTGTGTTCAATTCATATATACTCTTCATGGGTTTTTCTTGCTATTGTTTATTGTTGTTGTTATCATTGAAGATAAGTATCAAGGTCCATTTTGTCGTATTAGAGTTTATCTTTTAAATTTGCTGTTATTCATTTTATAGGGAGTCCATATATTGATTGGTATGTTATAAAATATCGTGTTAATCAAAGTGGGGTCTCTTTATCTCTGTCGATTTGTCTCTGTTCAAGCGTGAAATGTGATTGAGAGCCGTCATGATCCATGTTCCCTCTAAGGAAAAAAGGTTATACGAATATCTATCATGGCACTGGACTTCTATAATATATGTCACATTGCTGTTCAGACATTGGGTCAGCTTTGTCTTGAGAGAATGGAAATTTTTGGATGTCTCTTCAAAAAACAAAAGAATTCAAATTAGTTGTGCGTGAAAAATCTAGCTAGTAATTTGTTTCTTGTTACCAATTTGTTTTATTCAAGTTCTTGGTCAGTTATAAATAACATTAATTCAATTAGTTTTTTTATATGATTAAATTTCTTATGCATAATTAATTTTTGAAATTATTTTCAAGGAGTCGACGAAAACTTGCCGTTTTCGCCGGCTGGCTTTTATTGTGACCTTGTGTTTTGCCGGCTTTTAAACATAGACACTATCATATTTTATGGTTAGGATTTACAAATAGGTCTATTCAGGAAGAACATGGATGATACTTGAATTGAGTTTTGAAATTGAAATTGAAGCTTTTAATTTTAATTATTTTATTTGTTGTATATATTATAATTGAATTTTTACTTCTAAGTCTAATTTTATGAAATTAGAATTTTAGTTCTTAATTTAAACTTTAAGAATTATGATTCTCAATACTAAAAAGATTTCATATTTATTGTTTATTATATTTTTGCTTATATATTTTAGAAACCATTGCCGTTGATATACACCAGGAACCATTGTTAACAACGGCCACGTCGTTGTCGGTTATTTTCAACTATCTTGTTTAATCATACGTATTGTGTATTGTTGGACAGGAATCGTGTTTGTATATCGTTTGATAGATTTTTCATATGCATCATAAATCATAAGATACATAAATATAATAAGAGTAATTCAAAATGTAAATCAATCATTTTTTTACTCATCAATTATCAAATTAATATTGTTACTACTATCACTAATATCATGTGACATAATTAATCTATTATCTTCTTGATTAGTATAGTCATTCAATTTATCTTCCATTTCTTGTTCAATAATATGAGGTATTTTTCCCCTATTATCTTGTTTATTAAGCCAATTTTACTTTTATCATTTTATCATTCAAGGACTTAAGAAATAAAAATATACATAATAAATAATATATATATATATATAAATAATCTTTTATTAATATAGATTTTTAGATTATTTTTGAGTTTGAATTAAAAATTAAAATTTTCTTTTCTTTTCTTTTCCTTATTAATTATTAATAATTTTTGTAGATTTTTTCAATTTAAATTATAAATCAAATCTTTATTTTTTATATTAAAAATTAAAAATTTTGATTTATTTTCATACTATATGAGCACGATACAATATCGCATCGTACGATGCAATACGTATCATCGAACGAAAATCTCACAATATGTGTAGTTTAGCTTGTATTGTATACTGATAACTATTATCATCACTACTTGCAATCTCTCTCTCTCTTTTTTCTTTTTCTTTTTTTAAGATTTTTCTACCAACTCATCGCGGTTTGAGTCAGCAGATCACAAGTGCTATCAATTTTTTAAAACGCCCTTTGACCAGCATTATCGTGGGTATCCTTTATTGATATTGTGACTCTATATCATATTTCTTTATTTGTTCTAAAACTAATTTTAATTCTATCAACCAATTTCAACTCTTCAAAAAAAAAATCTAATTTATAATTCAACTTTTATAATCCAAATAAACACTTATTGATAACCGGAATGGAACATGAATTTCACAAACAAAATATACTTCGATTCTTGATAACTGAACCACCCCATTATATTTCCCTTCAAGTTTATTGCACTTGGAAATTTTGTTTACGAACGGTAAAACTTTTACGTAAGTTTCTTTGGCAATTTTAGGCTAAAAAAAATTTGGGCCGTAATGGGTTAATTCAAGTGATAATATAAAATAATTTGTCAAATCTCTGTGTAGCTGAATAATTAACTCATACCGCTTACCAAAAAAAAAAAAAAGAGAAAAGAATAATTAACTCATACCGTTTATTTTAAGATTAATTTTATATTTATATGGATCTTTTTCTCCGCTTGGATCGTGCGATACCAAAGATGCTTCAAGCACGTATCAACAACATTATTTTGAAAATCCCTGTTTACCTATATTGAATTTGAAAGCTTTCATGGTGCTTTCTTTACTAGAGTCATGCCAACAGGTCAACTAGGGATTTCACTTTTTGGCCAAAATATCTGCAATTAAATTTATACTATACTCTTTAAGAATGGGAGTGGGACAATGATGCTTAAAAGACTCAAAAAGGAAATTTCTAAACAGTAAGATGTATAGGCTTTGTTTTCTTACATAAAGAAAAATACAAGAGTGTGGTTACTTATATATAAATATGATGCCTAATTATTATATGGGTTTAGAGTGTGTCATTCAAAAGTACATAAGTTGTGTCCTTTTAGTGACTTACACAGAGTATGACCGGTTATAAGTTGTGTCCTTTAGTGACTTACACAGAGTATGACCGGTTATATTCTGTGTAATTCTGAAAAGTTTTTTTTTTCTCTTTACACGTCAGCAATACCTTTCATGTTTACACAAAATATAACCAGTCATATTTTGTGTAAATCATCTAAAAGTACATAACTTGTGTCCTTTTAAATGATAGTCTTTTTCCCCTTATTATATTTATTCTCATTTCTTCTCATCAGCTACCATTCAAGTACCATAGACTTTCATCTTCAATTTTTTGGCATAACCACATACTATAAGATAATTGTACAATTATACACATGCGCTGTAGTTTTTTTATTTATTTATTATTAACCCCTGAATCTTTGAGTTTCATAAATTGACAGATATGAAGACATTCAAGGACCCCCCAAACATATTCAATGTTCAGTAGTACAGTGCCTACTTTAACTTTTTTGCACCGAATTTCATCGCAAAAGCCCATTGATTACTCTAACCTATCTGTTTAAATATGCTTTAAGTACCTGTAACGCCTTCTTTTTTCAAACAAACTTTTGATCCTTTTAAGGCATGAAGTGCTGGACGAGGAGGTCGACCATCATTTGGACCAACGAGGCAGCAAAGTTATAGAAATGTTTTTTTGTTTCTTTTGTTTGGTAAAGGCATTAAAACATCTTGTTACTTTTTCATCATTGATCAACACTGTCAAATCAAGATTAATAACGTTATTTATATAAATAGAGACCCTGCTCATAATGTTTTTCATTTTATTTTAAAGAACTTAAATCTTTTGGAATCCTTGCAACAATCATTTCCCTCTAACCTGTCATCTACTTACATTATTTATATTTGTTTAAAGTGAAAAATAAAAAACTGTTGTTATATCTTTGTGTCAAGTTATACAGAAAATGATTGAGAATATTTGAAGTTGAAAATGATACGTCAAATGGTCCACTCGTTAATTTCGCTGTTCACATGCGTTAATGATATGACAAAAAGTGATTCTCTGATCAGGGAAAGTGTAGAGGCATGCCTTCCAAAGATGTTATTGTGAGTAAATAGGAGCTGGGGTTGGATGAGGTGACAAGAGATGCACGATCAGCACTTAACACAAACGCCAACGGAACAAGTAAATTGCTATCGGTGTATGAGGAATATAAATCCTGCAACATATTGCCAATGAATATTAATAATATTTTTTAAATAAATTGCTATATGACATGTAGGGATGTGTAAAATAATCAAAAAATTGGGTCGAACTATGAACCGAACCGAACCGAACCGTCCTATAAAATAATCAGGTTTTTATAAAATTGGATCGAATTATGAACCGAACCGTCCCATAAAATAACCAGTTTTTAAAAATCAGTTCATGAACCGAACCGGTTTTTAAAGAACCAGTTCATGAACCAAACCGGTTTTTATAACCGAACCGAACAAAACCATTTTCGAACCGAACTAAATTAATTTTTATAACTTTATTTTTTTTAATTTTTATTTTCTTTCTTTTCAAAAGAGGGTCGACCCGAACCGGTTTCGAACCGAACCACTTCTGAACTGAACCGAACCACTTTCGAACCGAATCATTTAAACCAATTCGGTTCGATTTTTTAGAAAATCCGGTTCGATTCGACTCATACACATCCCTAGATGTAATAAAATGTTTTTTTTTTCCGAGACAAATGAGTAATATTAGACTTATCTCTTCATGCTTCAAAGTCATCTAACCAGTTAACTGTAGTATTCATTGATTTTTCAAAACTCGAAAAGAAATACTTTTTAAATTTTTCAAAAAATATAAAAAAAATCGTTATCAACATTTAATTTTTTAGTTTCTTAAAATAATAAGATAATTATCATTTCAGTATAAAAAAATAATCAATTTCAATTTTTTTTAATATAATGATAGAAATTGAATATATAATTTAATACAAATTATTCAAATCCCCGATTAACAAAAAAAAAAAACTATTCAAATCCCCTACCACTGTTCCATTTCTAGTGGCCTAATTTCAATTTTTTTTAGTAATAGCTTATGTGAGTGCATTGGGCTGGGATTCAGAATCATTAACTAATATGAATCAGGGATAGACGATAATTTTCAAAATGAAGTTTTTTTTTTTTTTTACTCACTTGAAAAGAGAGTCAGAGAGAAACATGGAACGCATGAGCTCATAGTCTTAGGCTGGAAACCTCAAAATTGGCCCATAAAAATAAAACCGGGTTCGGCAAGGGACATCAGCAACGCCAGTCCACGGGCTCCTAGATTGTAAACACCTAACTTCAACTGATCATGGGCTATAAAATCCTCACGTGAGATCCCTTTCCATTTAAAAAAAAAAAGAAGACATGAAATGCATTGTACCAAAAAAGAAAAGAAAAATACATGAAATGCAATTCCATTCTCTATATCTCGCTCGTTCCATTTCCACATATTATGCCTACTTACTAGGGCGGGCAAAAGAAATAAAATTTATGTCTGCACATTTAGAGGTGGGGCTCGGCTGCCCCCAATTTTTATTTTTTTTATAAAAAAAATTTAAATCAATGCTTGAACCCACTCATAGTCTAGTTGCTTCCAAAACAAGCTACAGATAATAGTTTGACCAATTATTCCCCCTAAATCTTACCAATCCTCCAAAACAAATATGAGAATATACTTCGGTCTATCCATATATCATCAGTTTATTTTATAGTGGTGAATAAAAAAGTAAAAAAGTCAACACTTCCTGTACAGAATGTCAGACCTGCAATCAATCCTTTCTTTTTATAAAAATGAAAAAAAAACAAATGATGAAGAGAGCATGTTATTCTGTTTTACCTTGATATGATTTTAATTTTTATTATTATTTCTGGATTTGTTTTAGATCATATTTATATGTAGATTAATATAACACAAATATCTTTTTTTCATAACAAAACATTAGGATTTTATGCAGATTTTTATATGCTTTTATGCACACACAAAAATGTGTTTTTATGCAAAATTTATTTTTTTGTATTTTATTTTTATATTTTTTATACTTTTATATATTTTTTTATTTTAGGCACAGGCTATTTTTTGTTTGGGGCTTAAAAGAATATTTACTCCTAGTATATATATTGAATCAGGAAGCAAATAAAGATCTGTAACCAAGAAAAAGAGAGGGAAAAAAAAACTAGAAATAAAATTTTTTATGACTGCATTTGCACGCAAGTGGGTCCGCCAGTGTGCCTACTACTTACATGTAGATATACAGAGTAGGCCCTTATGGCCGTTATGGCAGATAATCTTTAGTTTCAATGGATATTTAGAGATAAATTTTCTCATGTTACTTTTGCCCTTGTTAATAATATGCAAAGTGCGAACTTTTTATTTGTTAAAAAAATGTGTTGTTTTATTAATTGAATAGTAACCAATTATAATATAATAGCAATGGATTATTGATCTATTAACCTAACAATATATGTTGTAAACAAAAAAGTTGTTCATTATTAGTTATTACAAAAAATATATAAAAAATTGATCTGCAAACATCAATTTTTAGTGATCTTTTGGATTTTTTAAAAGAAAAGTTTAGAGGAAGAAAAAAATCTGTGTTATTTCAATTTCAGAACATATTACTAGCCTCAACTATTTATATATAGCAACGTGGACAAAAATGGTTTGACCACTTAATTAAGTCAATCGATATTGACTTCTAATAAATTATCTGAAAAATGAAATCACATAATAGAATAAAAAACAAAATCTATTTAAGGTAGCAAGAATCACACATTATAATGTATGTGGCCATTTTGTTCTTTTCCTAGTGGAGTTATAACATGTCAGGCAAGCTCATCGTGGCAGCTTACATGCGCTTTCTGTGCACGCGTTGCAGGTTTGCATGTGAAACTGATGTTTTCACTCTTTTAAGGTTTGGAATAGGACCCTCCCCAGTTCCTTCACTTTGACTAAAGAACAAAACTCGTGTCAGCTATTGCTTATATTGCATATGTCATAGGAACAGATGCCCCATTTTCAAAGCTTAAGGCTGAATGAGGTGTCACCTTTGTACAGTCACCTGCTTCTTTATTTGATATGTGTGCAAAATAACCAAAAAAAAATGAAACGAACCATGAATCGAACCCTAATTGTCCTTAAAATAATCGATTTTTAAAAAAAGTTCATGAACTGAACCGATTTTTAAAGAACCAATTCACGAACCGAACCGGTTTTAGAACCAATTTAAGAATCGAATCATTTTGAACCAAACCGTTTTCAAACCGAATCAAATCAAATTGATTTTCATAACTTTATTTTTTTTATTTTTCAAAAAAGGTCAACCCGAACCGATTCCAAACTAAACCAAATCGTTTCCAACCGAACCGAACTACTTTCTGATCAAACCATTTAAACCAAATCAGTTCAATTTTTTAAAAAATTCAATTCGATTCGATGCATGCACATCAACATCGTACACGCTAAGTCAAGTTCCATAATCCCATTATTATTATTATTATAAGATCCCAAAGAGCCAAATATTTTTGGTTCACTTCTAGCTAAGTACTAAAGTTGGGGTTCTACAATTGAATTTGAGTGGGTGATATAGCTAGCTGTTAACTTCTCATGGAGAGGAAAATTGGTTTTTTATTCTTGCTCCTCATAGTATTAGCTGCTGGTATACATGATTCCGTGCTTGATTCATAATTTATGTTACGTGTTTGATCATTTTTTGGGACACATATTAACTTAACTATAACTAATGAACTTAACTTTTTGTCTTGTGTCTGTGATGTGATTAATTTTATGAATGAGATGAGAAAAGATGTGGCGGTGAAGATAGGAGAGGCGAGACTGTGCGAGTCACAGAGCAACAGGTTCGAGGGTGTATGCATTAGTGACACCAACTGTGCACATGTTTGCTGGGGGCAAATGCCGAGGTTTTCGTCGTCGCTGCTTTTGCACGAGGAAATGTTGAGAGCCCTGGCCTACACACACCTTTTAATAAACCAGTCACAAATAAATACCACTAAGTGATGCGTTTGATTGTGGTGATATATGGGTGATTACGTAGCGATCATATAGCTATATATGATTTTTCTTGTTCAATCCATAGTGTAATAAATTTTATCAAGGTTATTATTAATTCTTCCTTTTCTCTCATGTGTTAAATCCAGCTGTGTTGGTCATATATAATTGTTCTGCTCTCGATCACATTTTATTTGGAATAATGCTGCTTAAATTAGACATTCGATCTTCAATTTATCCTTGACGTAAATACGCAAGTTTTTTTAAAAAATAAAAAAGTTAATATAAGGCGAAAGTTCATAGAAAATATTTAACAGTTGAATTTAATAAAGAGAAACTCTTTGTTTTTTTATTATAATTATCAAAATAATAAAATATCTGACTCTTATAATAAGTATAAGTGTTCTTTTATAAATTAATTTAAAATTTAAAATTTTATATTATAGAATATAAATATAATTATAGCAGATTACACATCGATCAATCAATATTAAAAACAATTGAATAGAGAAAATAAGTAAAATAATAAAAAAAAAGATACATTTAAATTTCAAAATAACGTATGCATACATATACAATTATAAGAAAAGAATATTTATTCTCGAATTTTCCTGAAGGTGGATACAATAATTTTGCATAATATCAAATATAAGAAAAATCACGAAGATCTGATAAACTATCATTGTTTGTTCATCCCTATGTGAAAACTTATGCATCAAAGTGTTCGAAGTTAATAATACATTTGAATCAACATATTAATGTTAAATGAAGAATCAATGTTTCATTTCCAAGACTATGTTGAGCGTGTTAAACTTCAATTCTTGGATCATTTGCAATTCACTGAACACGACAAAAGCGCATTCTCCACCCTTTAATCTCCATCTAAGTCATCAAAAACTAAATTATTATGATATTCTTGCTCTCCATCGAAATTATCATAATTATCGGAAACTGATTCTTCAATATCAGTTTAAATATTGATATAATTAATGCATTTAAATATTTAACATAATCAGCGTTATTATTTATAATTTCAACTCTAAATAATTGACATATATAGCTGGTTTTCAACATAAAGTGCTTGCCAATTGCCATCATAATTCTTCAGCTCTGAATTACTCCTGAGTCGGTTGTTGCTGTCCTATACATGCATGTGAGACAAGGCCATATTGATATAATTTTTGCATTTAAATATTTAACATAATCATTATTTATAATTTCAACACTAAATAAAAAAAATATATAGAGAGAAACATAGAATTTTGCCATCATATCATATTTTTATTAGTCTGAATTAATATTTGGTTGTTGCTGTCCTATACATATTTAATTAAGGCCATAAAGCTTACGACAGTCATCACCGTTTTCACAACCTCTCTCCAGTTTCCACGATTTCCATTCTCGTATTTTGAGATGCCTACGTGGAGAAACCAATAGCAACATACATTTTTTCTCTTCACAAAATGTGCTTTTCCAATGAATTTCGTGTCCTCAAGCCAGGGAGTAAATATTCCCTACAACAGAAATAGGTATATTCTTATCAAAAAGGAAAAAATATGAATATAAAAAAAATAATCATAAAATTAAAGATAGTATAAATATGTCATTTTTTTCATATTTAATAAAATATATACCGAATGATTAATACATCATAATATTAAAAATATTTTCCAAGTCAGGATGCACCATATTAAAATGTCAATCGGTGGCTCTTACACGTCAACCACATATCCATTTATTAGCACAAGTTAGCACAATTCATTGGAGAAACAACAAAATATGATTTTCCCAATGAATTTGGTGTCCTCAAGCCATAATGCACCGTATTAAAATGTCAATCGGTGACTCTTACACGTCAACCACGTATCCATTTGTTAGCACAAGTTAGCACAATTCATTGGAGAAACAAATAGCAACATGCATTTTTCTGCTTTTTCCCAATGAATATCGTGTCCTCAAGCGAGGATGGTAGTATTAAAATGTGAATCGGTCGCTCTTACACGTCAACAATTAACATATTCATTTGTCACCACCACCAAAGATGAATTTACCGCGACGCTATTACAATACATTAAAGTATAAACTTTAATTTTCGAACTCTCTAGCACTCACAATTCACACCATCCTCCGCTATAAAAAGGGGTGTACCCAACCTATTTGTTTCTTGTGAAGATTGTGAGTACTGGAAGCGATGGACAGGGCACGATTTGGGTTTATTTTCTTCTTGCTTGTTCTCCTTGCTTCTCGTAACGCTCTCTTGTGCAACTCAATAACTTACATTTATTGTTTTATATGTATATAATATATGTTATTAATATATAGTTGATATATGTATGAAATATGTTAGAACTTACAAGTATTGAATTAATTTTGTGTTAATGGGCTAATTAATATATGCAGAAGAAATGGTGATGCAAACGGAGGGAAGGCACTGTGCGGCAAAGAGCCAGCGATTTAAAGGGCTGTGCCTTAGCGACCACAACTGCGCTGGGGTTTGCCGTGATGAAGGTTACCGTGGTGGCCAGTGCAGTAGTATCCGTAAAATATGCTATTGTTGTTAATCGGTGCATAATATGCATGCCAATGAGATTAAATAATTAGACCAGACCTCTGTCTCTGGTTACCGTTTCTAGTTTCACCCTTTTGTTGTTTCCACTATCTAGGAAACAATAATAAGGAAATAAATTCCCTTATTAACTGCTTGTTAATTGTTCGTGTCTTGCTTGATTTATAAATATGCTTCGTGTAAAGAACCAATACAATCCAAAAGATTAAGGTGATGGTAACGGCATAGGTGAGGGCTTTTATCGATATTCAATCTGTTCGCGATTGCGATTATGAAAAAGAAATAATTATCAGATTTGATAATCTCATTTTTCTTAATTGAAAATAAGTTATTAATATACAGTTGATAATGTTTATGAAAGGTTAGAACCCTAACCTTAGGTTGATTAATTTTTAATAGCAATTTTTATATTCTGTTTTTATTTTTATATATCAACCAAAATCCAAATGGTCTGTTTCATAAGCGATTTTTACCAAAACAATTTCCTTGAGAGACGACTTAGGGTTTCACAAAATCTTTTCCAAAGGATACATTCACCAGAGCCAGCGATAAACCAAGGGCTGTGCCTTAGCAACCCAAAACCTTAAGGCGGTAAGTTTATGGGTTTGCCGTATATAGGTTCACTTGGTCTATGTCAGTGCTACTTTTAACATCTATCCTTTCAAGTAAAATATGCTATTGTTGTTAATCTTTTTCACTAGTTCATGCCAATGAGATTAAATAATACTTAGCCCAGACCTCGTGTCTTTGATACTGGTGGTACCTTTGCAAATGATACATCCACTTTTGTTGTTTCCACATCTAAGTGAACACCACATCTCAATAAAAACCTAAGGCTGTAGGTTTATTAACTGCTTGTTATATAGTCATCACTTGGTCTATGTCTAGCCGATGTGGTATTTCTTTGCAACTCATACTTGAATATTTTCAACAAACCCTAAAAATAATTTTTAATCTACGCGAGTTCGACAATTTGACGAGCTTTGATACCATAACCAATTCAACCCAAAAGCTTAAGGTGATGGTACACGGAGCATAGGCTGAGGGCTTTGCACAGGTCTCTGATAACAAATAAATTTCACTTGAAAAGTTTAAAATGGATCACGAGGCTCTGATAGCATGTAAAGAACATTGGGATACACCACCCAAAAGCTAGCTTAAAGGGTGGGAGTGCCCAAAGCCTTATAAACTCCACATTAGTTGTTCATCCAACCAATGTAGGACTATATATCTCAACACGCCCCCTCACAGGAGAGTCCATTGGGCTTGAAGACAGCCCTAGCCTACATGTGCTAAGAAATTCCACAAGAAAAAGTGGGGTACATGAGGTTCTGATACCATGTCAAAAATTAATTCACTCAACAACTTAAGCTGCTAGGTGAGGTTACATTAATGATTTCATATATCTCACCAGTTTTCTTTTCTTTGACTAATTTGATTTGAATATCGTGTGTTTGCTCGCTCTGGTTTCAACTAAGATTAACGCTTCATTCTTGAGAAATATTATTTTTCCATCAATAAATCTGTTTTGAAAAATAATTTTTTATTTTTAGAAAAAAAAAACCAGTTTAATAATGTCTTTTTTTTAAAAAAAAAAAAATTGTGATTATTTTTTGTTTTTAGAATCAAATTTAAATTTTTTTTGTTTTAATTATTTTAATAAAAAGAAAATTAGAGAGAGAAGAAGAAGAAGAAGAGAAATGTGTATCGGAATGCGCGATTTTGTTTTTACATTATCTTAAGAAAAGTATAAAAATGATGCATGAAAAATAATATGCAAATATATATCATTACTCGGCGTTTTTGCGTAGTGGGGTGGGTAACTTGTTCTGCTTCCAAGATGAATTTGCCATAAAAAAAAAGGTATTGAAAATGAGCGCGCTTCTTATCGTTACTTGTTAACTATTTCGGACTGATAATTACATAAATCCATGAAAGTCTTCAAATTATAAAAAATATTTTTATTTTTTATTTTTTGAGAAAACTGTAAAAAAATGCTTTATTAAAAAGAAATTGTTTCAATTGCATATAAATTGAATTAATAATGTCAGTAGCTGGTTTTCGAAAACGAAAAATATGAGATATAGTCAGACTAAAAATGGGTTTATTCTTGAAACGACCATCCATAATTATTTTATTATTGCACACATTCAAATCGTTTTTTTCCCTTTAATAGTAATTCAAACTAGTTATTTTATTTCCCTTTCGATAACAGCGTTGGGCCTATGTATCTTTTGGGTGGGAAACTGGGGTGTCCTATAGAGGCCCAGCTTATATTAAAGCTCATTATCATTGGATCCTATAAAGTGCAGAGTATGTATGCTCAAATGCTAAACCCAAAGAATAGAATCGAGTATTGCGCCAGTTCACTTCAAATGTGGTGTGGTTTGATTATGAGAAAAATTAGATTATTGGCTATGATTGATGATGGACGATTACTTGCTGGATAGGTAAGCTAGGAATTTAAAATATTGCAACTTAATTACCCTTTAAAAGAAGCCTGATTGTTAAGGATCAAGGAATGAGGGGATATCTTAGAGATTAAAAATATTGTGTACTTGGTTGACTTAATTTTTTTTTTTTTTTTTGGGTCTCTTAGAAATATTGGGATCCAGTTTTTGATCATTGTTGTCACACTAGGATTATTAGTATAATTAAGGAATTTTTTTTAATTTTTTTAATTATTAGCCCTTCTTGGCCTTTTAAAATATGGTTCAGGCCTTTATTTATGTAATCTAAGTGATAAGATTGAAGCAAGCGAAAGCAACTCTAATTTGTTAGACATGTTCAACGTCAAAGACAGCATTAAATTTTAGGCAGTCTACTTTTTCACATCTCAATGGTGCTTAATTTGCTGTTGAGTGTTTTTTTTTTCCCATAGATTTTTTATATGTACTTGAGGGAAATATCTTTTGTGTTCCCTTCACAATATTAATTTTTTTTTTTTATCTATGTTATTTTCTCTCTTTTCTAATTTTATTCTCCTATTTACATTAAGGGATCACGTAAAAAATAATAGTCGCTGTTCATAATAAATAATCTAGTAGTTGAGGGGTTTGAACGCGTGTAGCCTTGGATTTGTAAAAAAATGTACCTACAGGTTATCAAAAAAAAATACAAGATTATTAGGGATTTGGTAGGAATTTTTTTATCTAGGATAAGTTACAAAAAAGTGTTTGGTTGGTCAAAATTTTGTCGGGAAAGTTGGGGTAATTTTACTAATGCTATGTTTGGTTGATGGTAAAATATTGATGGGAATGTGAATGAAATTATCAAAATATCCTTAATTTTTTGAATATACCATCATGCTTTTTTTTTGGGAAAAAGTGAATGAAATGTACCTTTTGATAATCCAAGATCAAAGAAAAAAATACCAAAGATTAAGTGGGACAAATATTTGCCTTGGTGCAGTTCAAAAAGAAAATACTGGTTAAAAAAATTTGCTGGCATTTTATTCACAATACTCACCAAACATGGTAAATAAATATTTTTCACCCCACTTTCCCATCCTTCCATACTAAATACTCATAAGAAAAAACCTACGGGTTACTTGGAGCGAAAATCCACGACATATTAATAGGCATATAGCCCCCCAAGGAAAATACGCAGCCACCCTAAATTACGGTTTTGTGTCTGGGACGTGAGGCAAAGACCTTTTGTAAATTATAGGAATTATTTGTATGAGAAAACAACTAAGTAACATAAAAATTTAGACCTCCTAATGCTACACATATAATTGAGGCTGGTTATAATTACCACCCTTTTACTTAATTACTATTTCTTAGTATTATTTTTATTATCGTTAGATTAATAGAGAAGGTGAGTGAAAAGTTAATAGTCCTGGAACTAAATTTGATCCAACAATAGTAGTGATGATAATAAGATCTGGTAAGTATAAACTGGTGATAAGAATAATCTACTCCAACATAATTATACAATAGTGAATGCATAGCTAAAAGACTTTATATTCAACGGTAGATATAGCACGCACAACCCCAAGCAATATATGGCCAAGTGATTTCTGGCTTGAAAAATTTGAAACATCATCATCATTTGGATGTGGACTTTATAATATATATGGGTCACACTACCTACCGAACCCCAAGTGAAATGTTGGGGTAAATAGATGATGTGTCACTATGAAATCTTGGGACATTATCACTTGGAGGTAGGAATGTTTACTGTGGACAGGATATAATTCTCCATATATATGATATAATATACAATATGATTTATTTTTTCTTGGTTCACGCGTACCATACCTAAAAAGTGCATTTAGTTGAACTCTTTAGTTTTAACCTATTTAGCACCGACATTGACACAGGACACATGACACGATACGACATGACACTCCGACACGTTAATTTTAAAAAATATTAGATTTCAACACGTTAGGATACGTTTTGATATTAAATAATATTTTTAATTTATGTAATGTATATTATACTTAATATTCAATAATTTAACAAAAAATGAATCTAAACTTATAATATTCATAAATTTTGCAAAGAAACATAATATATCCCAAATATTTATATTAAACTCAATAAAATGATAATCGTAATCCAACGAATCTAATAACTGGAACTAAAAACTCAATGCAAATCAACCTTTGAACCTTTTTTTGAATTTCTATAACGCATGTTGGAGTGTCGGGGGTGTCAGAGTGTTGGAGAGTGTCGGACACGACACGTCAGAATTTTTGAAGTGTCGGTGCTTCATAGGTTTTAACATTATGGAATCTGTTTCAAAATATATATATATATATATATATATATATATATATATATATATATATATATATATATATATATGGAATCTGATTCTGCATATCTAGTTTGTTTGGTAAAAGATTGTATATATATATATATATATATATATATATATATATATATATATATATATATATATATATATATATGGAATCTGATTCTGCATATCTAGTTTGTTTGGTAAAAGATTGTTCAATCAGATGGAAAAATATAAAGTTAAATGGAAGGTTCGACTTAGGCATTTTATTCAGAGATACTAAAACCATTAATGCTTGGATTTGTTTGTACCAACATGGAAGAATGCGTCAACCAAATTGGATGCTTCTATAATCAATTTATTAATTACGGAATATATGCCATATGACGTTGAGCAGCTTCGAATTATATACTGGATTTCACTTTTTCGGGATCCTAATCTAATCTTATTGTGGACCCACCTGGGAAAATCCTGCAAGCTAGTGGTGACAAATTACTAGACTCGTGGTCATATTCAAAATACTCTAATAAAAGAATAATAAAAGAAAATCCACAAAATTTTAAAAATAAGATTATAAATAAGGTGAAGAACTTGAAAAGCATGAGAATGAAGTGTGGCATGAGAGGTGCACACAAATGAATGGCCCACTCTAACAAATCGATGAGGTGGGAAAACCATGGACGGGAGAAGGTGGGTCACCAACCTCACAGATTCTTCTCCTTACTTTAATGCATCTTTCTTTTTTTCTCCAAGTGCTTCTAGAAGCAACAAAAAACTAAGGTTGGAGGGTGAGGCTTACCAACCATGTTCGTAAAAATTGACATGGCCGGCTCAAAATGACATAACTGTGTCTGATGCGGTAGGAGGTTGGTTGAAGTTTGAAAATGACAATTATTTCCTAAGATACTGATATATCAGTGACAATATTTTATGGGTTTTATAATTATCATGTCGAAGGAGAATTGAAATCTAATATTGTAGAATAAAAAGCATGTGGGACCAATGTGTTAGAAAAAATTACATATAGGACCCATGTCAGCACAGAAATCAAAAAATGTGTAGGAAAATTATAATTTTCATGTTGAATGAGAATTATAAAATCCATATTTTATATAATAAAAATAAATAAATAAATAAATGATTCATTTGATGTGTTGTTGCAATGAACTCAAACTATTACTGTCATTATATCTCCTTAATTATAAATGATTTTATTTTTTCAAGGGACGTTAACTTAAAAAGCATACACGTTGCATGATATAGGGGACCATCCTTAGAGGCAAACAATTTTTTTTATTTTTTGGGATTAGAGTTTCTTGGGCTGTGTAGTATTGTTTTCTTTTTCTCTATCTTTTATTATGCTATTCTTAACTAATAACATCAATAAATATTTGGTGAATTAATTAGAATAAGCATAACATCATATATCACATGGCTACACATCAATGTTCTAGAAATCACATCGCCTAGTTCAATTAATTAGATTATCAATTGATCACTACGTCTCTGATTTTTGTATTATCTGATTTAATTAAAATTTTAAATAGTTAAACTAATTAAAAACTACTTAATTAAAAGTCTCATGTATTCAATTTTGAGTCTGGTTTCGGACTCAAGGCAATTTGAATATATTGTGCTTGTATTTTGGTTTTTTCCCAGTGGGTGGAAGAATTAAAAGAAAAGGAGCAGTAGTGTTAATTATCTCAATAATGGATGGTAGGGGAAGTTAGTTACTCATATCAAACCTGAATTGACTAGAGTAAGTGGAGTAAGTTGAAGAATAATGCTTCTAGAAATATTTTTAATGAAACAAAATATATAAAGTAAGAAAACAAGTAGTTAGAAAGAAAGTGGAAAGGTGGAAGACCATAAACATGAAAAGTTGGGGAGACGAATCATCAAAGATAATAGTGAGTTTTGGAAGTGTACCAAAGAAAATGTTTGGTAGGTTTTGCTTGGTTTTAAACTTATAAATCAATTGAGTCATGTGAATGTGGGCAAAAAGCTTTTTCTCTGGTAGGTCTTGACACTCTTTACTTTTTCTCCTTTGGTATCTGTTATGGGCCAGACTGAGGCCCACTACGCACCTCGGCCCAACACCTACATTGCACCTCGGCCAGCCACCAAACCCTAGAGCCGGGCTATATAAGGCAGGTAAGGCAGAGCAGTAAGGTACACATTTTCTAATCCCAAACACTATAGATCACACACACACCTCGAAGGCATACGCCTAGGTCAGTGTCAGTGATCCCTGTTCCTCCCAGATACCTAATCTATAGGCATCTAGAGAGAAACACTCGTATCCGAGATTAATCATCCAACCTACGTTGGACACATCTGCCAACAGGCAGAACATTGGCGCCGTCTGTGGGAATCGAACCCACGACCATGTGGTCCCGTCAAAGGCAGGTAAGGCAGAGCCAATTGATTACTTCACCAAGTGGATCGAGGCAGAGCCAATTGCTTCCATCACCTCGGCCCGTATACAGCGTTTTTTAGAAAGAAATGTAATATGCCGTTTTGGTATCCCGGCGGAAATTGTAACGGATAACGGCACCCAGTTCACTAGCAAAGGGTTTCAACACCTCATGACTGGGTTCCACATCCGGCACAGATTTGCCTCGGTGGAACACCCTCAGACTAATGGGCAGGCTGAAGCAGCTAATAAGGTTATAGTTGAAGGCTTACGCCGACGTATGGAGCAATCCGCTAAAGGTAAGTGGGTAGAAGAGCTCTACTACGTGCTTTGGGGATACAGAACCACGGTTCAAACCTCGGTGGGCGAATCTCCCTTCAAACTCACATATGGATGTGAGGCCATGATCCCAGTGGAGTTAGGGGAACCATCTTGGAGAAGAGTTCAAACTCTCACACAAACAGAGAAGGATAATAATGACAAGGTGGCGGTTGAGCTTGACCTAATAGAAGAAATCCGAACTATGGCGCACTGCAAAAATTACGCGGCCAAACAACTGGTGGCTAACCGGTTCAATAAAAAGGTGCGACCTCGGTCATTTGAAGTTGAGGATTTAGTCCTGCGAAGGGCGGATATAGGGGGGGCGAAACGCGTCACAAGGAAAATTAGCCCCTAGATGGGAAGGTCCGTTCAGAGTCAAAAACAAATTGTCCAAAGGAGCTTACGTGCTGGAAACTTTGAAAGGAAAGCAGGTGGCGAGGACGTGGAATGCAGATAAGTTGAAAAAATATTACAGTTAAATCAAATGTCTAAACGATGTTTCTGTTATAACTTTGTAATTCAATGAATTCCGTATTTCTATTATTAATAAGTTGTACCCAACTTTGATAATTTATGCAATAAATGCACGTTCCGACGTCTGGAAACCAGCGTTGCAAGAAATCGAACCCGCCGTTGCCAAACAAAAGCTCGGTTGAGTGTTCGCTTCTAAACTAGAATCCGAGCTTCAGGATCCCGTGTCAAATGGGAAGTTCTAAATTCTAGATTAAAATCCGAAGTTATGGGAACCTAGCCGGCCAAATAGGCCAGAGCCAAGCGTTCACAACCGGGTTACCAAATCGAACCCGCCAACCTGGTTGAGAGTTCGAATATAAGTTGAATCCGCGATAGATGAACCCATTGGAAGTTCAAAATACGCGAAGAAAAAAATAAGAAAGCCCGGGTGTTTGAACCCGCCTTGCCCAAAGGGCAAGGTTGAGAGTGCTAACCTTGGCCCATATATCGAAAGTGGGAAATTATGCTGAGGGGACGACCTCGCACTATATCTCGGCTACATTCCAAATCCGGCAACAAAACTCGAAATATACGAGACGGATATTGCAATAAAAGCAGATAAATTACACAGTTAATTCTAGTTTTGAATTAATATCCAATTAAACCAAAAAGCGTTTTTCTTTTACAAAAAGAGGCCGGATAACAACGGCATGTTACAAATTACGGGGTGCTCCCCCTCAAATTGGGCTGTGAGCCGGACTCCGGTTGCCGACCTTCCTCCTCCACGCCAGGGGCATCATTTTCCCCTTCTGCTGCGATGGGCTCCTCGACTGCCGAATGGAAAGTTCCGCCACTAACATAGCCATAACAGTCTAGCTGGTCCAAGTTAAGAGATGCTTCAGGGTTAAAAAATTTAACCTGGTTCACCGCATTCTGGAAAGCGGAACTAACAGCATTTTCAAGCACAGTCTGGCTTTGGTTATAGTCAGCCTGTAACTCCTCCTGCTGCGCCTTCAGCTGTTTCAGTTGAGAAGCCATCTCCTCACGTGCGGCCTCCGCCTTGGACAGCATGGATAGCTTGGCTTTGATATACCTTACTATGGCGTCCTTGCCACCCTCCACTCCGCAACAATCCGAGATGGCATTCAGATCGGCTTGCGAGTTATGCACTGACAGACTGAGCTTGGCCACATCAGACTTCAGAACTTGATTTTCCTGCTTTAGCTCGGTAAGCTGAATCTGCATGTTGTCCTTCTCGGATAGAATTTCCGAGTGCTTCTCGAGCAGGAGAGAGTACGGTTTCATCAAGGAAGCCGCTTTAAAAAGGTATTGCTCAGCTTTCTGAAGCTCCTCCGCTTCGGCCTTGGAAGGAGCAGGAGAACCATAGAAGGAAGGTGGAGCACGAGTCACGCCACGTAGCTCGGCCGTGACCCCCATCTCCCATAATGAGCCCCTCCTTAAACCAGCAGGTAGGGGAGAGGGTGGGGCGCTACCCCGCGCAACAGCTACCACAGCCCGGGTGGTGCCTCCAGTAGTAAGGGGGGTCTCCTCTGGCTCCCCATCCAACCAATTTTCCCCATCATTGGTCAGATCCAAGATGGAAGTGTCGTGATGGGGCTCAGGGTTGGACGAACCCGCACCCAGGGGAGGAGCAGCAACCTTAGTTTTCTTTGAGGGGGGGACGGGCTACACCCTTGCCCCGCAATACCCGGCAGTAGTCAGGCACGTCATCCGAGCTAGGGTTCATGGTTAAACCTGGCAAACAAAAGAAGCAAGGTTATCAGCATAATTAAGGACATATCAGATTCCAAAGCAGGATAAAAACGACGAGTAAATGAAATGTTGAAAAGCATACTGGGTTGATCGCTTGCAACAGAGGACTTAGCGACCAAGGACGCAGCGCTCATATGACCCTGGGTATGCACATGGGTTAGCAAGGTCCTGACATTGAGCTTCTCCTCGGTTGATAAGGGCAGCTTGTAATCAGCCGACTTGCGGAGGTAATGTTGACGGGACCAATATAGTGGGAATTTTCCCTCATCTTTTTCCCCAACAAACCACGGCTTCTCATTGGCCTCGGACACGACCTTGAAGTACGCGCCTTTGAAGTTTTTGAAGGAGTCACTATATACAGAAAATAACCTCCTAGACGGCTTACTAATACGACCCCGGATACTGGCCCAGCCCTTCAACTTGGGAGGTTCAGAACCGGAGCGTGGGGTATAAATGTTAAAAAAATACATAAACAGGGCAACAGAACAGTTAATGGACAGGGATGTGCAAAGTTGCTCGAAGGCAACAATATACGCCCATCCGTTAGGGTGAATTTGAGTGGGAGCTAAAAGGAAGTGGTTTAAAAGGCATATAATAAAGGGGGAGAAAGGAAAGCGAATACCGATCTTGGTGATCAAGTCTCGGTAAAAGAAGAAAAAGGGAGGCTCTTGTGGATTCCGACCTGAGCACACTGGCTCATCCTCCGCTGGACAGAAGGTATTAAAACCTATCGGGTTACCAATGGGTAACCCAGATATTTCCTCTGTGGTCAAGGAGGACCTAAAACTAAGGACTTCTTGGGTCACCCAGGGAAATTGCCGGCGCAGACTAACATCTACCGGGGCAGAACCTTCTTCAACGACTGCAACCTCGGCTTCCAGCTCGTGGTTAGATGAGGTAGTTTCCATGTTGAGTTCTGCAGAAGGGGACTCCATAAGAACCTAGAACAGCAAAATGGGTGGATTAAAAATAGCAAAAGAAGCAAAGTACACGCACCTGAGTTAAAAAAACTACGGTGTGAAGAGCTCGAAGAACTATCTGAAGAGGTCATCGGAGCTGGACTTCTAAGTCCGACATAGTGCAAACAACTGCCTAGGACAAGATTCGCCATAAAGTCATTACCATTCCCAATAAATTGCGCGCTAAGGTGAACGCAATGGAAGCAGGGATTTGGATTCTGGGAAAAGGAGGTCGACGGTTGGGGCTGAACAGAGGACGGATTCAAGGAAACTTGATCTCGAGGACCAGTGATGAGAAGGGGAGACGACCTAGGTCTATCATCTAAGGAAGGGTTGGCGCTCGTGGGCATACAGCCCGCGATGCGGATAGATGGCAAGGACCGACCTCGCCTTGAGGGTCGAGACCGCCCTTGACCACTGGGACGAGATCCCACTGGTGGACAGCGTCCAGACCCAGAAGCACGACGACGATGCTCGGGCCTAGAAACCGGCAGCCGACATCCACGGCTAGAAGAGGCACCTTGGCCTCGAATCACCTCCTCCTCAGCAGCTTTAGCTTCTTCCTCTGCCAAGATCTCATCACTCCGGCCGAAAACACGGGGACAAGTGGCCCTCCTATACTCATAAGGAATGCCCTTATCCATGTTGGAAACTTTTCCACAAAAGAGCAGCAAACGCCAACCAGCGATAGTAAGAAAATTGAATGTAAAGAAGATGAATGCAGAGGAAGAATGCGAAGACAGACTAAATGCGGCAATGAAAGCAATAACCACAGGAATGCAAGCAACGAGCAATAATAAAAGGCAAGAAGATAAAGGAGACCAGAAAATTCATACTTACAGAGCAAGTGACGTTAAAGTATTGAACGGAGAAGTTTGATGCCACCAGAAAACCTTGAAAGCACAAAATGTCACAAGCCGCAAATGAAACAACGAAAGAAGCAGAAGGTGAAGAAAGGGGGGAAACATCAGTAAAATAGGAAGGGGGGAGAAGTTCAAGGGATGTGACCCGCGAAAACGAAAAGACAGGGGCAAAAACGTAAATGCAAAAGCAAAAAGCACCTGACAAGACAAAACGATTGATATCTGTACAGTCGCAGTCGCATTAAATGCCAAGACGGCGCGCAGATAATCAAACGATACGCATCATGATGACTTGAAACACGTGGAGGATAACCGCAAGATAAAAGACGGACATGTGAATTCATTCCAGCTATGCAGCCGAGATGTCACAGGTCAGATGATCAACGCAACTCGGCAGCCAGATAACTCAGCCTACCGAGCTGGGGGCAACTGTTATGGGCCAGACTGAGGCCCACTACGCACCTCGGCCCAACACCTACATTGCACCTCGGCCAGCCACCAAACCCTAGAGCCGGGCTATATAAGGCAGGTAAGGCAGAGCAGTAAGGTACACATTTTCTAATCCCAAACACTATAGATCACACACACACCTCGAAGGCATACGCCTAGGTCAGTGTCAGTGATCCCTGTTCCTCCCAGATACCTAATCTATAGGCATCTAGAGAGAAACACTCGTATCCGAGATTAATCATCCAACCTACGTTGGACACATCTGCCAACAGGCAGAACAGTATCATTTTTTATCTTTCTCTAACTTGCAACATAGATTATTTATCGTAAATGGCCAGTGGTCTAATCTTTTTTTACTTTCTTTAAGTGATTCGAGTGGTCTTAATTTTAAGCTGAGGTCATGCCCAACCAATTCCACGAGGGTAGCTTCTTTAAAATATTTAGAATAGTCAAACCACAATAATGTATTTTGGATCAATAGAAAAATAAAGATGCTGAAAATAAGGAAAAAATTTGTAGACTTAATTTAAAAAGAAAAAAAAATTGTATGTAAGATGTCGAATTAGAATATTAATTGTGAATTGAAAAAATAAGTGTTGAGAGAATTTTGTTTGTTAAGAGAGTCCACCAAATTTGACCCATATTAATTGAAAATCAAAATGACTAATAGATAGGGGTGTGCAAAATAACCACAAAAGTGGGTCGAACCATGAACCGAACCGAACCGCTCCATAAAATAACCGGTTTTAAAAAACTAGTTCATGAACCGAACCGGTTTTTAAAGAACCGGTTCATGAACCGAACCAGTTTTTAGAACCGGTTTAAGAACCGAACAAGTTTTTAGAACCGGTTTAAGAACCGAACCTGTTTTTAGAACCAGTTTAAGAACCGAACTGTTTCCGAACTGAACCGAACTATTTTCAAACCAAACCAAATTAATTTTTATAACTTTATTTTTTTAATTTTTTAATTTTTTTCTTTTCAAAAGAGGGTCGACCCGAACAGGTTCCGAACCGGTTCCGAACCGAACCACTTCCGAACCGAACCAGTTTTGGACCGAACCGAACCACTTTCGAACCGAACCATTTAAATCAATTCGGTTCGATTTTTCAAAAAATCCAGTTCGGTTTGACCCATGCACTTCCCTATTAATAGGAGAGTCTCAAATTTTTTTTTGTTAATGTGTGCTTTAACCACACATTAACTAATTGTATATTAAAAAAAATATTTAACCTGAATAAAAGAAAAAACTAACAGAATGATTATAAAAGAGCATGTGAAGTAGACAAATATAGAGGTGTAGAGGTGAAAGTATGAATAGAAGAAGAAATAGGGGTAAAAGTGCAAATAAAAGGGGGGATGGAAAGGATAACAGAATGAAAAGAAGTTTAAAGACATGAATAGTAGAGCTACCTACCCAATGAAGCATTAAGTTAATTGTAGCCGCTCGTCTTTCTCACCAACTCGGTCAAATATACTCTCTCTCTCTCTGCAATACTTCGAGAAAGAAAAAAGAAAAGAAAAAAAAAAGGGTACCCACCCGAGTCAATTGCACCTCCTCCACTCCACCACCTCCCATTTATATTCCTTCTACCCTCTTTTGTCCCTCTATTATAACCACTTTCCATTCTCCACAATTCTCACTCTCTTTTTCTTTCTTTCGTTGAGCAAATTAAGTCCACATGGGTAGATCTCCTTGTTGTGAGAAAGAGCACACAAACAAAGGAGCTTGGTCCAAAGAGGAAGATCAACGCCTCATCAACTACATCAAGCTTCATGGTGAAGGCTGTTGGAGATCTCTTCCCAAAGCTGCAGGTAACACCTAGCTAGCTTCTCCATCTCCATATATTACCTACCTATATATATAGCTACCACAACTTTATATAATTAAATGTACCTTCCTATATATAATATATAGTTCTAATGGATTATTAATTATATATATATTTCTTATGTATACACATACAGGCTTGCTTCGATGTGGCAAGAGTTGCAGACTTAGATGGATAAATTATCTAAGACCTGATCTCAAGAGAGGAAACTTCACTGAAGAAGAAGATGAGCTCATCATTAACCTCCATAGCTTACTTGGAAACAAGTATGAACACAATCCCTTCCCTTTTTATTTCCTTATTATTAATTAATTAACATCTTTTCTGCTCAACTACTATATGACCAAGTTATATGTATATTTAGGGTTTTATAATTCTCATTTAACATGAAAATTCGATTTTTCTTACACACCTTTCGATTTTTATGCTGATATGGGTCCCACATGTAATTTTTTCTAACACATGGGTACCACATACTTTTTATCTCTACGACATGATATTTGAATTATAAAACCCTTATATTTATGTGTGAAATCATCAAAATGAAAAAAAAAATGTTTTTTTTTTTTAATGTTGTCGAAACAAATTAAAAGTACTTTCTAAACTTCAAAAGACTTCAACATGATGATGATTCTTCTTCTTCTTTTGCCTTTTCTGAAATGGGTTAATGATGTTTGTCATTATGATTATTTCTCAGATGGTCTCTAATAGCTGCGAGGTTACCAGGAAGAACCGATAATGAGATCAAGAACTACTGGAACACCCACATCAAGCGTAAACTCTATAATCGTGGAATCGACCCCCAAACCCATCGACCCCTCAAAAGCGTCACGACTTCCTCCACAGCCATCGTTGCCGCCGCCACCACAGCTTCACCACCTCCTCCTGTAGCCACCACCACAAGCAAGAAAAGAAGTAACGATGACAGCAATAGCAGCATCATCAACCACAACAACATTAACAAGAACAATGATTTTCAGTTATTTAGTGCGTATTCGAATGTAAAAGTTGTTGGTACTGATTCTTCAGGTGGTGAAGACTCTAATAGTAGCAGTGGTGTTACCACAGAGGAAGCCTATCCTCATCGACTCAACTTGGACCTTTCCTTAGGCCTCTGTTCTCAGCCCCAAGATTCTAATTTCATGAACCCAGACATGTTAAAACGACAACGACAAGAGCAACAAGAACAACAAGAAGTTATGTACACGTGGTGTGGGAACATTATTAGTAGCCAAGATATGTGTCTGTGTTACAATCTAGGGTTACAAAGTAACCAAGCTTGTAGCTGCAAAGCTATGGGTTCTGGTGCTGCTACTACTACTACAGTTACTACTCCACCTGCCACCGATATTAATGTGTGTAGATTTTACAGAGCCAAGAATATTAATATTTAGAGCTTTTATAATTGGATAGAGTCCTTACATCTATCGTTACGCCTGTTATTATTAGTTAGCAACAACGACCAACCTAGGATAGTAGTTGTAGAATTTTAAATGTTTTTGAGAAATTTTCAGATGATTTCGGTTTCAATTATTTTAAAAAGTTCATTTTAAATGCCAATAGACGACGACTTAATCAGGATTCTGGCCTATAAATTTGGGTTCTCTCCCTAATCCTCGCCGATAAATTTGCCACATGTTTGTTTTATAGGGGTTTCAATGTCTGTCTTGTTGGTAGACAGATATAGACCCGTTTTGCTTAGCTTATAAAAAAAAGCTATTTTTATACCTTATTTATTTTAAAAGTTTTTTTTTTATTATATAAAAACTAAAGCTATTTAAATTTCGAAAGATATATTTATTTTTAAAAAAATATTTGAATTTTGACTTCTGTTTTTATTAGAAGCTAAAATTTTAATTTTCAAAAAGAGTAGATTTTTAACTTTTTTTATAACTTGTTTTTCTAAAAGAAAACATTCAAACTGACTTTATTGTAGAAGTGATTTTTTTCACTAATAAAAAGCTCATCCAAATCCCTAAATCTTCCCCTCAATAGCTTTTCTCTCTTTGACTTGATCATGTATTTTTATGAAAATAAGGGGAAAAGTATTTCTGCAGTTAAGTTATCTGCATTTATTCCCAAAATAACGTTATTTTGGTATTGAAATCTTAAAAAATTATAAATATAAAGACTATTATAACCCTGAAATAAATTAAAATTATAAAAACACCATGATTTCCACCTCGAAACGACGTCGTATTGGGCTTACTGCAGATAATTTATCTACAGTAACGGCAAAAAAAAACGAACCCAAAAATAAAATACGCATACTTAGATGTTATTTTTATTTGACTTTTTGGTCACAGAAAATGTTGTTAATAAGGATATATAATAACCTCTCATGTGTTCAGTATTTTTAAGTCCTTTTTTATTAATTATTTATATTAAACAAATAGTTGATCTAATGAATTTTAAATTTACAATGCTAATTTGGGCTTTTAAATATAAAGTAAACAAAATTCAATTTTTGTTACCACGATTACACCGTAAAAGTTTAAACTAATATTTTCTTTTAAATTACTCATCAAAATATTCAGAGAGAAAACCGTTTTATTGAGAAAAAAATATAATAAAAATAGAATTTTTTAAAATGGAGTGATTTTGCATATTATACAAACCGTTATTTCATGTGGTAGCTTACATGGTGTAATGTGGAATAATGTCCCCCATATAAAAAAGAAATTACATGAAATGCCATGTGGCAATATTGTATCCGAAACCCCTCTTCATGTTCCTTACATATACACCTCCTCCCCTTTCCCTCTCCCCTCCCCTCCCTCACACACACACACCCCATTAATTGCTATCATGTTCCTAGTTTCTTCTAATTGCTATCATGTTCCTAGTTTCCTCTAATTGCTTTGGTACTTTTCACACACGGTTCAACATCCTCTTTCTATATCCAAGTTAGATTTGTTACTTTTCACACACGGTTCAACATGACTGCTTAGTTATTAATATCAATTTAATTTATAGGCGGATCTGTACATTTGTCTAAGTATAGACGGAACAATATCGATATAAACTTTAGAATCTTAATTGAGGACATGTAAAAATATGTTCTAAAATTAAAATGATTAATTTGATGCACTAGTTGTTATTAATAACCTCGTACTTATGTTGTTTTGGGAACAGTGACCAATGTGCCGCCACGTTTTTAGTATTTATATACCAAATTGTCACCCGAACAATAAAATTTATCAAACTGTCACACGTTAAAATTTACTAGAATGGTAGCAAACTTGGTAGCCAATGATTTCGTGACACATGGCACACTTTGCATGAAAAGCTGACTGGACTAAGTTCGCTACTAGGGGTAGCAAACTTGGTGTGCTATGTGGCACAATCTCATTGCCCGATTAAAATTAATGTACCAATCACAATAAAAAAAGACAACGAAGAAAAATGGCTATTTATAATGTACCAATCACCAATCACAAATTCACAATTACTCTATTAATTTTGATCACAACTAATGTACCCATCAAAAGTTAATTCCATTAGTACACTAGGTGGTATATAAATTGTGATTGATACAATCAAAAGTTAATCCCATTAATACACTAAGTGGTATATAAATTGTGATTGATACAATCAAAAGTTAATTCCATTAGCACACTAATTGTGATTAGTGATTAATACATTAATCGTGATTGGTACATTAATTAAATAGCTATTTTCCTTCGTTTTCTTTTTTTGATTGTGATTGATATATTAATTCTGACCAGCTACGTAGCGCACCAAGTTCGCTATCCCTAGAAGCGAACTTAGTCCAGTCAATTTTTCTTCAAAAATGTGTCACGTGTCATGAAATTATTGGTTATCAAGTTCGCTACAAGTTGTAATGGACTTAGACGCGTGGCAGTCAGCTTTTTCTGAGAAATTTTTTTCACGTGTCATGAAATCGTTAGCTACCAAATTACCAGTCGTAGTGAACTTCAATATGTGACAATCTAGTAGAAAATACTGTTGGAATAACATGTTAGTAAAAAATTGCCAAAAAAATATGGCAGTCTGAACTGTTCCGTTGTTTTGTGTATAAATTGTGAGAGATTCCATTGTTCTACTATCATATTGCTGAATGGTGCTAGTAAAGATCGCTTTGCACTGGTTAGGGATAAATCTTTAATTACGCTGCATCTGTCATTTATTTTTTTGATATATGATCGAGATCAATTTATTTTTTAATTTTTAAATAATAAAATTTTTATACATATATCAAAAATAAATGCACCGAAAGTTGCACTAAAAATTTATAAATTGTGAGAGATTCCATTGTTCTACTATCATATTGCTGAATGGTGCTAGTACGATCGCTTAATGCGCTAGTTAGGGATAAATCTTTAATGACGCTGCATCTGTAATTTTTATTTTTTTGATATATGATCGATCAGCTATCATTTATTTATTTTTTAATTTTTATATAATATAATATTTTTATCCATATATCACAAAATAAATGCACCGAAAGTTGCACTAAAAATTTATACGCTAGTCAGAGACGGAGCAACATATTTCTCATGCTCCTTTTGAGCCGTATTACTATTCCCTACACGACACTACTCTGCTAGATAAAAAATGCTGAGAATTGGACACGTTTACATGAACTTTTATTGATCGGTTGATAATTGATTTATGGAAAAAAAATTATCTTTTTACACTGTGTAGCATAATTTATGTTATTTCACTTTCGACAAAATTTATGTTGACGTGGCATACTTTTATATTTTTTTATCACTATCTCTCCTTTTTTATTTATTTCTTTCTCTCACTTAAAATTAAATGATATAACTTTTGAGCCTTATTACTATTCCCTACACGACACTATTGTTGCTAACATAAAAAATGCTGAGAGAAAGACCCAACAACAACAAAAACTTTTTATAAAATGGCACTGTATAAGGTCATTCATTTATTTGATTTTAAACTTAATTGCAAATTACTTTTATATGAAGCAAAAATTTATTTTTATATTTTTTTATCACCTTTCTTTGAATTATTTATTTTTATATTTCTCTTATTTAAAATGACATAACTATACATCTTTAAAATGACACAAGTATACCCTTGCAGTCCAACATAAGTATCATTCGTCTTGAAGAAAGACCCAACAACAACAAAAACTATTATAAAATGGCACTGTAAAGGTCATTCATTTACTTGCTGATTTTAAACTTAATTGCAAATTACTTTTATATGAAGCAATAATTTATTTTATTTTTGCGGTGAACCTTTCATTTGAATTATTTATTCATAGGATAGAGTACAAGATACAATCTTTATCCATTGTAACACATAAATAAGGATGCATGTGGCCCACGTCATGTGATTAGGCATAATGTTTAGCAACCACCCAAAATGAAGGGGATAAAAATAAGTGTGAAGTGTGAGAAGAGAAGGGTGCGTGATTGAAGATAAAAGATAAGTATCTGGTGAGGGAGTGGGGCCAGGCATGCTGGAGGGTGCGGTCTAGAAGAGGAGAAAAAAGACAGAACACTGAACAGAGAACAAATAAACACAAAAAGGATGCAGTAACATACGAAAGTACGAAACGCCATGATTCAAGCCTGAGCAGGTTAGGTACGTAGACGTTGCTCACGTCACCTATTGCACCTAACCCCTCTGTCTCTTCTCATAAATTCTCACTCTGATATCGCTATCTGCGTCTGCATTTTAATTATTTCAATCTAGATTAGTTAAAATTAAATTACTTTGTCCGAGACTCACCAGTAACTATTTGTCAAACAGTAATTCCATGTTAGGAACACGGAGCAAAATGTAATATTTTGTCAAAAAAATTACTCAAATATCACGTAAAAAGTATTTTTTACCATACTGCGCTATGTCATAATTCACTATTATTAGTAGCAAATTTTATAGCCAATAACTTTATGACACATGCTAATATTACAGACGAAATTCGCTAAAAAATGTAGTGAATTATGACACGTCAACTTTTTCCTGTGAAAGTGTGACACGTGTCAAAAAATCATTCGCGAACATAATTACTACCTGCTTGACACGTGTCATTTTTGCTGACCGGACATTCTGATGTGGCATAATTCACTACACTGTGTAGCAAATTATTTGCAAGCATATTTCGCTGCTACACGGTGTAGCGAATTATGCCACGTGGCATTTTAGAAAAATTTATTATTAGGGTGGCAGTCTGATAATTTTTTTGGCTAGGTGTGACAAAATGGTCACTATTCTTAACGGATATATTTTTCGAAGATAAGTTGTTTTATGTTAGGGTAATTAAATTATGAGAGTTTCACCAACAAAAAAAAAATTATGAGAGAGATTCATAAATAATTGAAGAGAAAAAAAAAATAGCGGCGAGATATATCTTTATTATATGTGATGGAATTTGATTTATTTCATATGAAATGAAATAAATATAATCCAAATATTAAACATAATAACTTACACTTTACCTAGTGATTTTTGTTTCTAAATGGTCGATAGATTATCTAAGTAGTTTGGTTGATCGATTAGCTAGTTATTTTAAGAATAATTGATCAATTTTTTTTTTAAATTACTATTTATCTCACTTTTTAAACTATATATTAAGAAAAATAATTATTTTATGTTGCATAATATATATTATACAGTAAAGATAAAGTAATGAGATTTATGGCTATCAAAAAAAATAAGTAATGAGATTTATTATTATTTTTTTTATTTTTTTTATGACAGTCAACCCTACTATTTTATTTTTATTGTATAAGATAAATAATTATCATATACAAAATAAGATAAATAGATTTCATATATTAAAGATGATAAGTTTCTTCTTGTTGCAAGAAAAAAGTTATCACCTCCAATAGACACAAGAAAAATAATGGAGCCTATGAAATTAAAAGAAAAAACAAAACAAAAGCTTAGCACAGCTTTTGATGTTAGTGCCGTAGACAAAACAAATTATCCAGCAACAAAAGAGTTATTTCAACCATATATTAATCTACCGTCTCAAAAGTTGATTTAATAGGTCATATTTTAAAATTTAACTTTACATGTGGCATAATCACATTCATTTTAATAAATATCATTAAATTGACTAAATTTATATTCTATTAACATTAAATTAGAAATTAGTACTAAATTAAAAAAAGTCAAAAAATATTTAAAATCATAAATTTTTCTCATTTTCTAGACAACACCCGTTATATCAAAAGTCTCTCGAAAGTGAGCGGGTGCCCCTTTGCCATTGTCTAAAATATCGGGTATTCTTTCTCGGAAAAATTTAATATGTTCTAGTACCATTAAATTTTTTGGTGTTTCTTCTCACAATATTAATTTTTTCTTTTCTTTTTTATCTCTATTATTTTCCCACTTTTCTCATTATACCCTCTTATTTACACTAAAGAACCACCTAAAAATGGTGGTCCCGGTTCACTTTAAATAACCTCTTACTTTCTTACACTATGTCCCACTCTATCACCAGGTGAAATTTTGGCCATCCGTTTTAAATTTTATTTATACTCCCGATCCTATTCCCTCCGCATAAAATACAATAATTTGATAATAATTTTTATAATTGAATTAATTAAATCAAATAATAATTAATAAGGTAAATAATTATCATTTATATGATGATATTTTGAAATCACCATAAATTTTAAAAATATTTAATTTATAAAATAATAATAATAAGATATTTATTAATTTTTCTTTTTTCTTTCCTTAATTATAAAAAATAGAATCAAGTGGATTAAATATTGGGTTTGTTTTTTCTAATGTTACTTTAGATAAATTTATCTAATGTATATCGAAACGAAGTCATTTTCGAGCGGAAATCATGGTTTTTTGTAATTTTAATTTATTTCAGGGTTATAATAGTCTTTATAATTCTAATTTTTTAATTTTTCAACCCCAAAATGACGTCATTTCGATGAACATTAGACAAAGTTGTCTAAAATAACATTAGATACATTTTTCCCTTAAATATCTCAGATCAACATGAAAAAAAAGTTAATAGTGAATTTAACATTATTAAAATAAGTGTAATATTTTTAATTTTTAGAGATTTAAAAAAAATTACCAAATGAATGAAAATATTTATGAGTTCAAATGTTAGTTTATTTAATAAAATTGATACAAGTTTTCAATTTAATATTAATCTAATGTAATTTGATCAATTTAAATCTTATACTTGACATTTATTCAAATAAATGTGGAGCATTGAATAATTAAATCACGCTACATAAGCCTCCCAAAAAAAAAAAAAAAAATCACGCTACATATGAAGTTTGACTTTAAGATGTGGTTCACCTAATCAACTTTGTTCATAGGAATATAGATTGAAATATAATTTGAAAAAAGAAATAGATTGAGAAATATCTATTAAAAAAGATAATTTAGACAATAACCTTTTTAAAGGTAAGTTTTGTATTTGTTACATTATTTACGGTTTTATTAAATTACGTAGGACGGTGTTTATGCTTTTCTTTCTTTGTATAATAATATGGGCATTTTTTAATTAGCATACTATTGATTATAGTATGAGTTTTCATTTTATCCTTTAACATAACACAATAAATTTTCCTACACACACAACATTTTGTGGGGCCCACATATTTTAAAACAAAAGTAAAATAAAAAATATGGCACGCAAAACGAATCTCTATAACATTACACAATCACTCTTCCTACAACATAATAAACCTAAAACCCTTATATTATATGATTAATGTTTCCCATGATGTATAGGATAATTTTATCTCCTATACACACATAAATATATAGGCCATATATTTTATTTTTCTCTTTTTTTTTTCTTCACATAACTTTATATAAACCCAACTCATATATATATATATATATATATATATATATATATATATATATATATATAGGGTAAACATTTCTACAGCCACTTTAGATAAGATTATCTACAACTGTTATTTTTAACTATGTTCTCGCGGGAGAACATAATTATAACATTAAAGTCTTTTTTCTCTCTCCTCAGTTATTTTCCAGAACTTTTTTGCTGACGTGGAGAGAGAGAAAAGAGCAACTTTAGTGTTATAACTATGATCTTTCGAGAGAACATAATTAAAAATGGCAGCTGTAGATAAACTTATCTAAAGTGGCTGTAGAAATACTTTTCTCATATATATATATATATATAAGGCAAGATCATCTTACACCGGTGTAAGAATAATAAGTCTTACATCAAATCTTAATCATTGATTTTCTGCATCTAACGGTTAAGATTTATGAGGTCTCACTCATTAATTAATTTTTAATTTTCAATAAATCTCAACCATTAGATGCACGGAAATCAACGGTTAAGATTTGGTGTAAGATTTATTATTCTTACTCCGGTGTAAGTTGATCCTCTCCCTATATATATATATATATATATATATATATATATATATATATATATATATATAGGGAAAAACGTTGATTTTCGTTTTGATTAATGAAGGGTGTTATGTAATTTTAGGTGAATTAATGAAGGGTATTTTTGTAATTTTATTTATTTTTATATCATATACATTTTACTGAAACACCCTTCATTAATTCACCTAAAATTACATAAACATCCTTCATTAATTAAAACGACGTAGTTTTGGACCTAGCCACATTTATTGCTTGAAAATGAATATATATATATATATATATATATGTTTTGCACGTATAATCGAAGGGTCACAATTTGAGATTAAAAAGAAAAAAAAAGTTTTGCACGTAAATCGAAGGGTCACAATTTGAGAATTGAAATCTCATGTTGAGTAAATATTTTCCATATATATATATAGGGTTTTATAATTCTCATGTTAAAAGAGAATTGAAATCTCATGTTGTAGAGATAAAAAGCATGTGAGACCCATGTGTAAGAAAAAATTATATGTAGGACCCATGTCATCACAGAAATCGAAGGGTGTGTAGGAAAATTATAATTCTCATGTTGAATATGAGAATTATAAAACTCATATGTATATATATATAAGAGATAAAATTATAAAGTTATATCAACGTGTATGGACGTGTAAAAGCACGAATGATTATTGTATTATAATTAAGGACCAACGAGGCAAATGCTGACTATTCTAGAAGGTATAGGAATTTAGAAAGGTGGCACGTTACTCGCATCTTACCTACTAATCCTTTCGTTTTCTTCTCCACGTGAGTCTTCCACGCTTGCAACACTCTCTCTCTCTACTATTATTGAAGTTCGGTCTATCTCAATCCTCAACTCTATTATGTTTATGGTTTGTCATATTCAGTTACACTATATTTTATTTCATATAAGATTAATTCATCATTATGATTAATATAAATTAAATCAGTTGAGATGGGTCAAGTTAGAACGAATTGAAGAAACATTAAAATCCAAACCAAAGATACAATAATGAATTTAGATTGGGTTTGGCCATAATTTGGTTGTTGAACCCAAATCAAACCATTCCACCGAATTTGGGTTGATTCAGATTGAAGACAACAGCTTATATATATTCACAGCATCCAATAAAAACTAATGCTCTAACATTCAAAGATCACAATTTTTTTCATGATGAAAATCGATGTTCCAGTTCGTAATCAATCTATTGTTCTTTCCTTTTCTTATATTCTTAACAGAGTAAAAGAACCCATAAGGAATTTTGGATGAAATTGTGACATCCTTAACTTGGCTTTGGAATGTTACATATATTTAATTTTATTTTTGATATCGAATATAATATGGGCTGGCCAATATCTATCAGGCCTAATCACACACGGTTCAGAAGCGGACTGGATTTTACGTCTTAGGCCTGAGGTGGTGGTTGGAGATCAATACGTCTTTGTCTTTTGCTAGCGTGATGTAATGATCTGAATGGGGGGAGTAGCTGCGAAGACTCTGATGCCTAAGTTAGTATCAGAGGCAGGAAGATGTATGTTCTGAATATAAATGATGATCATACCTGGGTGTTGTATCCTCTGTTTATATAGTGGTTATGATGTCACCTTAGCAAGACTATGACCTTTAATTGGCCGAGTTTAGCCGTTTATTGGTATAAAGGCGTGGTTACCTTGGGTCTTAAGTTAGCTTCCTTAAGGACGGCGGTTTTATTCGTGATATGGACATCGCGTCTTTTCGCGCTTTGCTCTCGATCCTTAATGGGATTGGGCTTCCTCGCATATTAACACAAATTAATTATATTATTAAGAGATGTAATAAAATTTTTAATTTAGTTATGTGCCTTGTTTTAATTTAATAACTTAATGGTAAGGTAAGCTCTCATGGCAGAAACGATGGCACAGCACTAGAATGCTAAACCCTGTCCCTGACTGTTGTCATTTTGCCAGGGAATGTTAATTTTATTAACACAAATTAATTATATTATTAAGAGATGTAATAAAATTAATCATGTGCCTTGTTTTCCATGATATGATGACCAAGTAATCCTTCCCACCGCATTTATCAAATAAAAAATAGAATTTAAACAAAGTTAACGTGATATTTTATCCTATCTTCAGATGAAGTACAAGACTACAATTATGTACACCTTTTATATTAAATTAGAATACATGTGATTAAATATTTTGAATAATAAAAAAAAATTATTTTGAATATCATTATCAATATTCCCTATTTCAAATTGTAAAAAGTCAAATTCTTTTGAATTAATTATGCATATATATTTTTTGTAATTTTAAATATTTTAATTTATACTGTTTAGTTTTTTAAAATTAATCTCATATATTCTTTTAATAATTTTAAATATTCTTTTTATTTTGATTATCTATTTTAATATTTTATTTGAATTTAAAAATGCTTACATAACACACGAGATACGCATTACTTATAATAATAATAATAAATAAATAAAGATACAAGTACTTATATATAGTAACGGCTAGTTTGTTAATCTTTTACGTGATACGTTTGGTTGGTGAAAACCTTTTAATTCCAATAATTGTGGTTGCTGGGTTGGTGCAACAGGAAGTACATGGTACAATGTTGATCGAAGCTCATCGACAACTGTTCTTCGTACAGAATGTTTTCATCACCTAACCAAATTTGAGTGGGCAGTTGGGTGCTATAAAGATGGGTTTGTTTGATTGTGTTTTACTTTTAATTATTTATTTTAAAAAATGTTTTGTAGAATAGTTAATGAAATAAGGGGAGGATCCACTTATCACCAAAAAAATTTACAACTTTTATAATCAATTTAATTACCGTTGATTTTCATCAATCTAACAGTTATAATTTATTGAAAATTAATAATATTTATTGTGTCACATTTATTAATTTTTAATAAATTATAACCGTTAGATTGACAGAAATAAATAGTAATTAAATTGATTGTAAAAGTTGTAAATTTTTTTGTTGTAAGTGGATCTGTTCCCATGAAATAGATGTTATTTGCAAAACAACTCATATCAGTTATCATACAAGTTTTTTTATTATTTTTTTCTGAAAATTAAGAAATTGTTTTTGAAAACAAAATTAAAACAGGGCATAATTGTAGAAGTGAGACTCATGTAAATCTATATATATTTGTGCAACTCAAGATTTTTGTGATCAACACTTGTTGGTTTATGCCTTTACAATTTTTTTAATTGGTAATATTTTTCGATAAATTATTTTGGGGTATCACATTGTATTATTAATATAAGTTAGGACTTACATTGTTGTATTTAAATAAATTTTCTTTGTCTCATGAAGAGTAGACAAACGAGTGTTGATCACAAAAAAACTCTGTACTGGTGTTTTTGGCAAAGTTATTAATACAAGTTTCAGCTTATATTGTCAATATTTTGCCACAGTGTCATAGATGAGACTTGAGAGTAAGCACTAGACTCGGAAATAATTTTTCTATATTTGAGCGAAGTGTGTGCCTTTTAGAACTAGCTATTCTTGTTTAATTTTGATTTTACTTGCAAAACAATTAATAGAATTGAAATTTGGTGAGGTGTTTATGCATGATCATTCGGGATAGATTGAAGGATATATTTCTTACTAATCCCATCTACATGTTTATGAAATTTAGTCAATTTGATTTTGATAATTGACTTATCTTCGTACACTATATATATAACTTTAAACATCCTGATAGTCAAAGTTTGTAAATTGTAATAACTAATAGTTGTGATGTTAATATTTTAATTAACAATAAAGCTATATTAAATGAGTGATTAGGTAACAATGTAGTCAAGATATATATATATATATATTTTTTGTGTAAACACGTAGTCAAGTTAATATAACTTCATAACATTGTTATACCCAATCACTCAATGACGCTGTTTTAGTCTTATCATAACATGACAATAGAGAGTTCCCACAGACACCATTCCTTCTTATATGAATTTCTAATTCCAACACAGTTGAAATCGATTTAAGTCAAGCCCAATTGCACCAAAAAAAATTCGGTGAATTGTAACCAAAAATCTTTATTTTTGAGTTAGAAATTTTACCCCATTATTGTTTACTTCATGAAAAAAAAAATCCCTTTAATACTTAAATTGTAATTGTGTACCCAACACATCCTAGGTTTAAATATTTTTAAAACATCAATGACTGAATAAATAAAAATATCACATCATAAAAAACTTTATAGTAATCTAATAAAAAAAACTTTATAGTATATTCTTAAAAATATAAAGTACCTTATCATTAGTCATTCAATTATTTTTTCAAAAAAGCTAAAATAAAATCATGAAGGACATAATCAGTTTTTGAATTTTGAACTATGAATCCAGCCAGTGATGCCAGCCAAAAGCAGTTCTATATCCAAGAAGAAGAGCATAACAGAGACAGCATTTTGTTTAACTCAAAAAGTTATTACATAAAAGAAAAATATGAACATCAAACATGGGAGCCTCTGGTTGGACGGCACACGTGATTCCTTTTACGAGCATGCTCTTCACTGCGGTGCTGTGTCCGACATGCATATCCATACCAGCAATCTTCTCTTGCTGATGCATCCGGTGGAAGAAGCTTTTTGTAATATGCACACAAACCATAATATAAGGGTCAACTTATAATAAAAAATATCAGTAATGTTCATTCATATTTTAAGAGATGCAATTAGTTTCTCACAGGCTCTAAATAGTGAAACTGTGATAGAAATTTAGTAGAGCCAGAATCTTCTGATTAGTATAATGCTTTGAGTTGAAGGTACTTACGTATTTGGGAATAGAAATCCGAAACCAGTACAAGAGAAATGACACCAACTTCTGATAACAATCACTGCATGATTGATTACAAGAAAGCATTATGAAAATGCAAAGGTTGAAATGACACTCAAGACAATTAATTACGCACTGTACTATAATCAGTTGTTTATTACAATCAGAGTATCAACCAGCTCACAGTGTTAATATCTTCAAATAGAAACATGCTACTTACAACATTTAAATAATTCCATTTTAGCCCTCAATGATTCGGGACAAAGCTTACCCGCATACAAATGTTCCAGCAGTAATCATATCGGCATGATTCAGCATCATTCGTGTTGTATCTGCCAAGACAAAAAGGAAACGTAAGATCTGTTGACACCGTTAGTTTACATCATCAGATCAATTTCATTTTCACCAATGAATAACTTTTAGTAAGAATAAAGGGGAGGCAAAGTAGTTAGGAACAGTTAGGACAGTTAGTTAGAGGAGGTTCGTTTAGATAAATAGGGAAAATAATGCTGTAAAAGTGGAAACCTATTGTGAAGGGAAAACCCTTGAAGGAAAGTTTCTCTCTTGTTCTGTTCAATTCCAGTCAATCAAAAAAATCATCCTTTTACTTTCTCCATTTCCATGGAGGGTTTCTAACAATCTACCACTGGATTGAAAATTTTCATTAAGCATAGCAAGCTAATGCAAAACAATAATCTTAAAAACCCGGAAGAATACTACTTCTCATGAACCATTTTTACAGGGAAGACAAATTTATCACTTTACCAATTTCTTTGTTGTTCAGCTTTGCTAACCACTCTGAAATAACATCCTGCAACGTCCTCCCCATTTGTCTAATGCAACTTTCAGTGATCTAGAAAATCACAAATGATAATCATAGTAAAAAACGATCAGCTAAAACAGACCAAAAATGATAAAAACATGGGGATCAGAAAGCTTGTACATTCTGTTCATGCAGATTCTTTTCATGCGCTAACAAAGGGATTCTCGAGATACAGTGTTCTGAAATCTGCAAAGGAAGAAAAAAAGCAGACAAAGGACGTGGCTAAGCGACCATTATATGATATCCATAGCCTTTAATTCCCAAGGCAGAGAAGAACAAAGCGAGGAAACATTTTGTTGCACAGTTAATTGGATGGTGGAAATCAACTAAAAAATCCACCCTGTAACACAAAAATATAAGGGCTTTCTAAAAAGCAACTTTCATAACAATTATCAATTGTGATAAACATAGTACATACAGGTCTTAAAGTATCCTGGGAGCAAACAGGGTAAGAGCCATTCCCAGTTACCCCTAACGCATGCCAGTAAGCTCCACAAAAAGGTCTATCACATCCTGAACCTACAAGTAATGAAAAGCATGAATTATCTGACATTTTGAATTAATGTGAATATTACATATCACCATAAAGAAAATGGAAAATAAAGAAGATACTGCGTTTCATCAGTGTGAATTTAAATGACCTACAAGATACTACAATGCTACGAGCTAGCATGAAATATCTTGACCCCAATCAAAAGCGATTTATCAAAAAACAGAAACATGGCTGTGCCATTAGCTAAATCACACATGATAACTTACAATATTGAGGAACACCAAAACCAGTACGGGAAGGCATCATTCCTCCACATGCTTGACATTGGAGATGAACAGTGCTATGATTGCAACGAAACCCACCAACTTCAGTAACTAAAAATTGTAAGTGAAGTATTAAACTCAATGAGCATGATGAGACAAAGAAATAAAGGAAAAGGTAACAAATTAGATTTTTCTCTCTCTTGTTTTACGACAAGTGATGCAAATTGTCAAGAGAGTAAAAGAGAATAATCACTGTAGCTAATAGGGGAGCACCCAAACAAACAAAATTCAAATCCTTTTCGGGTCTAGGGATGACGCATAAAAAGAAAGACAAAGTAACCAAGTCTAAATGACATCATCTGGCTCAATGAGCCATTTCAAAAAGAAAAGCTTCAGTATCATCAGTCCAAGTACCATTCTGTTCAAAAAACAAAATATGCCTTTCAAACTAAAAGCATGATTTCTAAGATTCATTGAATTCCAAGTACACAATACTAGGGCTTTTAATATAAAATAAAATAAAATTCATATACCAATGTGAAAATACTGGAGTAGTAAAACCGTTAAAGGAAGGACTTTGAGCCAATGTATAGCACAAAAAGCCACAAAGATCTCTTTTATGCAGGCCAGAACAGACTACGAACATGGCATTCTTATGTATAACATAACTGAAATAGAATGCCATGAAAAATTAGCACTGTGTGCTAAGGAGATTGATTTTTTTTTGGGGGGGGGGGGGGGAATATTATGCTGCTGCATAGACTGCATTGTCCCAGGGACATCATTCCACATCCGACATTGTATTACATACCACACTGTGGGCACTGATGGTGTGTGCCATCACTTTGATCATCCAGTGGTGTGTGGGCCCTCTTTCGATTCTTCTTTCCAGATCCAATGACCTAATAAAATTAGCAGAAGAACATTATCGAACAATAAAACCATCGACATAAGATCTCAAAATCCAGAAAAAAGGGGGTATCAATAACTATTCTCAAGTTGAATAAAAGAACCTGGCAAACAACCTTAATCATAACTGACTTCGAATAAAATTCCATGACAAAGGACAGAATATTTTATTACAACAACTAGACACATCCACACAAACATACATATATATGTATGTATGTTTGTGTGGATGTCTCTAGTGTATATACATATACATATACATATACATATATGTGTGTGTGTGTTCATTTTTTGTTTAAAAATTCAGAATGGTTGGACAAGAATTGCATAACACAGCAGCGGGAAATAAATTCTGACCATTAAAAGAATCATTTTACTCACAAGGTTTGATCGTACAGATGAATATGTATCCAAAAGTGCAACTTCTTCAGACGTGCGTCTTAGGGAAGAATCAGCTCTTACAATATCCTGGAAAAGAAAAAAAGACTACTGACAGAAAACAACAACAAAGCCTTAATGCACCAGGTGCATCAACTACATGGATCAATGCACACCACCAGACAATTTATATATAAAACATATTTTCAATAAAACAATTAAGATAAACTAGTGAGTAAAAGAAGAGAAGAAAATCAATAGATCAATCAAAATAGAGTTATGGGAATGAAACAAAAGAGAACCCTTGTAACTATGAACTAGAAGTATGATAGTGATGCTAACCGGCCCATTAAGGTGTATAGAAGAGATAAGAGGAGGGGGAGTTGGGCTGCTAAGACAACAGTAAGCCCAAGAGCAGATCTTGTTGGGCCAAGTGTTCCTCAAGAAATAGACCCAATGAGAGTGGAAAATGACCAGCTTGTCCCCTAACAGAATGCATGCAAGGAAGAGCTAGTTGGTTACGGGAACGTGGTTAAGAGGGGGAGGAATGGTGAAGAGAAGGATCTGGAAAATGGCATGGAAAAGGTTCTTGGGAGAGAGTGGGACCTCTTGAAAGTCTCACGTTATCAGTCTTTTACATTTCCTTGTTAATTTGCAATTCTGAGTTTCTTGTTTCATTACAGTAGAAAAACATTATAGCTTGTATTGTTTCCTGAAATTTCCATTAATATACAGAAAAACTCCAGGAAGTGTTCTTTCTGGGCCAATTTCCTTGTCTTTGCTAGTTATTGTAGAATTTCTGAGTTGAACCTTATCAATTGGTATCAGAGCTCCGATCTTGGAGCTCTGTGGGATGGTCAGTACTCGAAGAATGGAAAATCGGTTGGAGGTTTTGGAAGAAGGACTGCGCAGGAACAACGCTCGTCAAGAGGAGATGGCGAGAAGGATGGAGGCGACTGAGACAGGGGTGGCAGAAATTATTCGACGTTTAGATGAGATGGCAATCAGGGGAAGGAGCCGCTCTCGTCACGACGAAGAAGATGCAGAGGATGATGGGTCCGGAACTAATGGAGGAAGATTTATTAGAAGGGGAAATATGAACCCTCCGATGGCCAGACGGTTGGAGATTCCGTTGTTCTCCGGCTCGGACGCGTTCGGATGGGTGAGCAAAGTGGAGCGGTACTTCACTGTCAATGGCATTACAGAGGCAGAGAAGATGGCGTCGGTGCTGGTATGCTTGGAAGGAGAGGCTCTTCACTGGTATCATTGGTGGGAGATTAGTAACCCAACCGGTAATTGGGTTCTGTTCCGACGTGAAATTCTTAGTCGGTTCCAACCCGATGCGTTGGACAACCCGTATAGAGCTTTGTACACGCTCAAACAAAATGGAAGCATTGGAGAGTTTCGGTCTGAGTTCGAAAAAATGGTGGGAGCCCTACGCTTTGAAGACGAAGATCTCCTAAAAGGAGCCTGGCTGAATGGAGTGCGAGGGAGTATTAGGGAGGAGTTATTGATGTACCCAGCTCTTAGGTTGACGGAGATGATAAAATTCTCTTTGAAAATTGAAAAGAGAAACTCAGCTTGGAGAGAAGAGGGCTGGGGAGTGGGTGCAAGACAGTGGGCCCCCAATTCGAACCGCAACAATTTGGGCCCAAAGTTGGGATCCGGCCCAAACGAGAGTAAAGGATGGGTAAGTAATAGTACGGGCTCAAACAACCCTAATCGTAATTCGTTCTCTAATGGGAACGCAGCTGGAGCGTCAACCCAAACAGGTTCTGTCGAAAAATCTCAGGAGGGATCCACGGCAAGAGGGTCCAACTCGGGTCACGGCAAGGCTTCGACTGAGGCCTCCGTCGGTCAGGGGCGAAGGCTTTCCCAAGCGGAGTGGCGAGATAGACACGAACGTGGGTTGTGTTTTAAATGCAACGAACGCTGGAATCCCACTCACCGATGCTCAATCCGCCAGCTGAACCTATTATTGGTAGAAGATGATGACCTGGAGGAGGAAGAGGGGGACGACAAAGCTGAAGAGTTGCTAAAGACACCGGTGGAGGACGAGGCGAACAAAGAGCTGCAGCTTTCGATGAACAGCCTCTTAGGGCTCACTTAGAACCAAACCCTAAAGGTTTGGGGAGAGATACAAGGTCAGAAAGTTGAAGTGATGGTCGATTGTGGAGCGTCCAGCAATTTCGTGAGAGCTGCCATCGTGGAGCGGTTGGGGTTAGGAGTGACGGAGACGTCAGTATATCAGGTGGTGGTGGGAAATGGCCACAAGGTGCAGTGTCATGGGGTGTGCAAGGCGGTGGAATTACAGATCCAAGAGGTTCGAATCATACAAGATCTATACCTGTTTGAGTTAGGGGGTGCTGACATAGTGTTGGGGTTGGAATGGTTGACACAACTGGGGGAGATCAGGGCAAACTTCAGGGACATGACACTTCGTTTTGAGCAGGGTGGTAAGGAAGCACTGATTCGAGGAGATCCAACTCTTTCTCGGTCAGAGGTTTCTTTCAAGTCAATTGTTAAAGCTTTGCAGGACCAGGGGGAAGGCTACTTCTTAAGCACCGAGAGGAACTCTGGGAAAGAGGAGGGAACCCTCTGGGAGGGTCTGGATGCTTTATTGCTGGAATATCAAGACTTGTTTCAGGCGGCCAGCTCACTTCCACCACAGAGGTCGTGTGATCACGCCATCAACCTACATCCAGGAAGCCAAGTACCGTCGGTGCGGCCATACAGGTACCCCTATTATCAGAAAACAGAGATAGAGAAACTTGTGGCTGAGTTAATGGGCAATGGTTGGATTAGACATAGTACCAGCCCTTATTCTAGCCCGATCATATTGGTAAAAAAAAAAAAATGGTAGTTGGCGAGTATGTGTGGATTACCGAGCTCTAAACAAGCTTATTGTCCCCGATAAATTCCCAATTCCGGTGGTAGAAGAGTTGTTTGATGAGTTGGGAGGATCCAAAATCTTCTCCAAATTGGATCTTAAATCGGGTTATCACCAAATTCGGATGCGAGAAGAAGACATTCCAAAAACAGCGTTTCGTACGCACGAGGGGCACTACGAGTATTTGGTCATGCCTTTTGGGTTGACCAATGCTCCTTCCACTTTTCAAGCCCTGATGAATGAGATTCTACGTCCGTTTCTGAGAAAGTTTGCTTTGGTGTTTCTAGATGATATCTTAATCTATAGTAAGCATCGGGAGGAACATGAGGTCCATTTGAGGAGGGTGTTTGAGGTGTTAAGGCAACAACAGCTGGTGGTTAATAAAAAAAAATGTTGTTTTGGAAGTGATCATGTAGAGTACTTGGGGCATATTATTTCACACAAGGGAATAAGTGCTGACCCTAATAAGTTGAAGGCAATGGTGGAGTGGCCTGCACCGACAACGGTGAAGGGGTTGAGAGGATTTCTGGGCTTGACGGGATACTATCGAAGATTTGTCAAAGATTATGGCAAAATAGCCAAACCCCTCACTAATTTACTAAAGAAGGACGGGTTCCATTGGAATGATGAAGCAGAATCGGCTTTTGAGCAGTTAAAGATATGTATGACCACGGTACCAGTCTTAGCATTACCGGATTTTCAAAAACCGTTTACGGTTGTCACCGATGCATCCGGCAAAGGGGTTGGAGCTGTCCTCATGCAAGATAATAAACCCTTATCATATGCCAGCCAAGGGTTTTCCCCTAGAGCTCAAAGTAAATCCGTCTATGAAAAAGAGTTGATGGCAATTGTCTTTGCCATTCAGAAATGGAAACACTACCTCATGGGAAGACATTTTATAGTCAAAAAACAGATCAGAAAAGTTTAAAACACTTGTTGTCACAGAAGGTGCTGGCCGAAGAACAGCAAAGATGGGTGTCAAAATTAATGGGATTTGATTTTGAGATTCACTATCAACCCGGACGAGAGAATCAAGTGGCGGATGCTTTATCCCGTCAAATGCAATGCATGGCTATTTCTACAGTACAATTGGTGAATTTTGAGACACTAGAGCAGGAAGTACAGCAAGATCCCAGATTAAGGGCCATTATGCAAGGGTTGATTGCTGAACCGGAGAAGCATGTGGGGTTTGAGCTGAAGGAAGGGAGATTATTCTTCCGGAACAGGTTAGTCATACCTAAGAAGTCTAGACTGATTCCTCTTCTTCTCAAAGATTATCATGATTCATGTGTGGGAGGGCATTCTGGTTACCTCCGAACCTATAAGAGGTTAGCTGGGTTGGTATATTGGGAAGGGATGAAACGTCATATCAAGGAGTATGTGGCTGCCTGTGCAGTGTGCCAACAATGTAAGGCACAAAGCCTCAGTCCGGCAGGGCTTCTTCAGCCCCTCCCCATCCCCACCAGTGTGTGGTCGGATATATCGATGGACTTCATCGGTGGTTTGCCCAAAACAATGGGGGTGGACACTTTATTTGTCATCGTGGATCGTCTCACCAAGTACGCCCATTTTTTTGCGATAAAGCACCCCTACACAGCAAAGGAAGTGGCGGATTTGTTCATTAAAGAAGTAGTTAAACTGCATGGGTTTCCGGTAACCATCGTTTCTGATCGAGACAGAGTGTTCTTGAGTTCTTTTTGGGCTGAATTATTTAAAAGTGTGGGAACCAAGCTCAACTATAGTACCGCTTATCACCCACAATCCAATGGGCAGACGGAAGTCGTGAATAGGTGTTTAGAGGCATACCTACGTTGCTTTTGCAGCACCAAGCCGAGGCTGTGGCCTAAGTGGGTTCATTGGGCGGAATTTTGGTACAACACCACTTACAAGGACTCGATGGGAATGACCCCGTTCAAGGCCTTATATGGTAGAGACCCGCCAACATTGTTTCGCTGTGGGAGTTTTGTGCCCTCTGTCGACGCGGTTTCTTTGTCATTGATGGAGAGGGATCAAATTTTACAAGAATTACAACACAACCTGCTGCTAGCTCAAGACAGAATGCGTGTGCACGCCAATCATCGGAGACGGGAGGTGAATTTCGCGGTGGGAGACCTGGTTTATCTTCGTTTACAGCCCTATCGCCTTAAATCCATTGCCAGGCGAGTGAATGAGAAGTTAAGTCCACGTTATTATGGTCCGTATACAATTGTGGAACGGATTGGTGCAGCTGCGTATAAAATTCAATTACCCGACGGTTCAAAGGTGCACCCAGTTTTCCATGTGTCACTCTTGAAGAAAGCAATCTCTCCTGTTCTTCAAGCACAGCCCATACCATTGGTGTTATCTGAGGAGTGGGAGCTGCAATTGGAGCCGGAGTCGTTGTTACAATGGAGATATTCGGCTACTGGGACGTTACAAGTTCTAATCAAATGGCACCAATTACCAGATTTTGAAAATTCTTGGGAGGAATTTAATCTCATCAATCGTCAGTTCCCTCATTTCCACCTTGAGGACAAGGTGCGTAATTTGGGGGGAAGTATTGATGCGAACCGGCCCATTAAGGTGTATAGAAGAGATAAGAGGAGGGGGAGTTGGGCTGCTAAGACAACAGTAAGCCCAAGAGCAGATCTTGTTGGGCCAAGTGTTCCTCAAGAAATAGACCCAATGAGAGTGGAAAATGACCAGCTTGTCCCCTAACAGAATGCATGCAAGGAAGAGCTAGTTGGTTACGGGAACGTGGTTAAGAGGGGGAGGAATGGTGAAGAGAAGGATCTGGAAAATGGCATGGAAAAGGTTCTTGGGAGAGAGTGGGACCTCTTGAAAGTCTCACGTTATCAGTCTTTTACATTTCCTTGTTAATTTGCAATTCTGAGTTTCTTGTTTCATTACAGTAGAAAAACATTATAGCTTGTATTGTTTCCTGAAATTTCCATTAATATACATAAAAACTCCAGGAGGTGTTCTTTCTGGGCCAATTTCCTTGTCTTTGCTAGTTATTGTAGAATTTCTGAGTTGAACCTTATCAGATAGCTTTCGGTCAAACTATATTTCAGGCTGTTAATCATGCATCAGAATAATGCTTAAACTTTGTTTTATGTATCAAGCAATCCTCTAATCCATGCCCAACATCATCCTTTCCCTCTATTTTGCAGCTGCCCATAAGTGGACAAGCACACTACAATTAAATATGCTTAATTATATCTCATCTACAATTCAGCTCAATCTCTATGAAATGCTGTGTCATGAAATTTACCTCTGCAATGGTACGCAGAAAGTGGTTCTTTCCAACAAATTGAACAACTGCTCTGCATTGAGGACAAAGCACGGTTGAGCGTTTTTCCTTTGACCTCTTTAACCACTCTGAGAAGCAACCGTTGCTGTGATGTCAAATAGCAATTCAAGCTAAAGTCAATGAACTGAAACAGAACTATAATCCTAAGAAAAGAGGAAGAAAAGGCTATCATCCATACCAAAAATTATGAAGACAAGGAGCAACAGTGACAACATCATGCCATATGTTTAAACAAATGCTACACTTTGCATGGTCGGCATCTACACATATCTATAATAGAAACACAAACAAGTCATCAGCATTGCTACAGATAAAAACAGTATTGAAGGAGACATTAAGGAGGCAGAACAAATTAGAAACTGTCGACCTTTAGCTGCGTCTGGCAGGTTTCTGGACTAGACATTACATGAAATTTGTAGCTAACAAATCCTAATGCCATGAAGAGAGAAAAAAAGGAATTAAAGTAATTAATAACCAGCTTATAAATATTGAAAAATGATATCAAAAACCAAATAATTAGCATAAAACTTTGTCCAACTCTAATAAAGATATTACTAATAATTCGAAAGACCCAAAAATTGTGCTAACCAGAAACACTATTGAGAAAAGAAATTTCCACTTGTTTTTAACATAATTTGGGTTAGGATTAAAATGGCACAAATTACATGCCATTCATTTATTTTAGGCCAATGTTAGTGCCCAAGGCGATATGCTGAGCAATCAATCACACCATTTTTAATCCAAATCCCTTTATTAAATTAGCTATTTAACACAGCGAACAATTAATATGACCACTTTTGTCGAACCAAGTTTGATGCTTATTGAAGAAAATAGGATAACATGTTACTCAACCCAAGGAAAACTTGGAATATATCTTTGCTTGAGACAAATCAATGTATTGACCGTAGCCCAACAGCAACACAACTTTATGGAATTGTAACAACTGAATCATAGATTACAACATAATTTTACAACTTTCTACTCTATATATGTAGTCAGCAAAAAGAATTGTTACACTAGCATAAATATAAAAAGACACTGACCTTCTCTATCAGGAGCTGGGATAATTTCACTTCCATCCTTGATAACAACGGTGTCATCATTGCATACCTCAGCACCATCAACAAGCATTGTATTTGAACTAAAGTATGAATGAATGATACACCCAAAAAAAAAAAAAAAATAAAAAAATATAAAGGACAGCAAATATAAAGAAGAAAGGAGACAAGACCCTTTTAGCAGAGAGGCATAAGACTTTCAATACTTGGGGGGGAGGGGGGTTGGTTGTGGAAGCATGCAAAGTATAAATTATTTCATTAATCGGCATTCCTTCACCATCAGGTTCCCTGTTCTTCTCAAAATAATAATTTCTAATAACAAATATTTATCTTGGCAAATAGGGAGCATGATTTACTCAATTACTTTATAATTATTATTTATTTAGTGGTCATGAATTTACCTCTTATTTTCCATGGTGGCAGAACATAGATCAGAATTCCTTACTATTTTGCACCAGCTATGTTTGTCACTGCAAGTAGATGACATCTCCGAACATATTACTTTTTCATCTGACCTTATCTCAACATCTGAATATCGCGAGTCTGACGGAACTGCAAGAAGGGAAGAGTTTGATCATAAAAAGAACCTTAAGGAAATTCCACACTCTACACAAAACCTATCCCTTCACTTCCTTTCTTTGTTTCTTTTTTCTTTTTTAAACTAAGAATCAGTTTGAAGGGCCGGCTTGGCTAGGCGGTAAGCTTGTTTGCCGTGGTGTGTCAAGTCGCGGGTTCGAATCAGCCTCTCTGCAAAATGCAGGGGAAAGGCTGCCTAGAGTATTCCCTTCCCCAGACACTCACGAAGTGGGTATTTGAACTGGGTCAGCCCTTTAATCTAAGAATCAGTTTGGCATTCTCTCAAAATTGGGATGAAGACTCGAACGAGTTTTCTTACAAATTTTTAAAGAAAGTTCATCCGTATATTTTCCATTCTTATTTTTAAGGGGAACACCAAACTGACCCTAACAGTAAAAGCAACAATGCTTGTAAACAGCATTCAAATTACATCCTCATGAACCAAAAAAATCAAATGTATAAACCCAATAAAACAGTGATTTGTATCAGTATCAGTATCACTACCCTCTTTAGCCTCTCCATTCATTCCCACCCACTTCAACCCAACACAAACATAAGAAGAAACTCTTCCTACTCCTTCTATACCCCCAGCCCTTCTGCCAAAATACACTGCAAACCTATTGTCATTGTGAAGATAGCAACACCCATGCAAATTAATCAAAGCCCAAAAAGAACCATCCACAGCAACCCATTATTACAGTGCACGTACGGGTAATTAACCAGTGGAACTATGCAGGAACCTTGCATTAAATGAACTTCTGAGCAACTTATAATGACAACATAAGAAAAAATAAAAAATGGAAGCTTTATTGAGAAATTTGAAGAATTAAAACGAAATCTGATAGGGGGGAATTGGAAAACATGAAATGCCCCAAGTTTGAAACTTGAATTGATATCTTAATATGTGTGTCAGACATGGATACCCAAAAACAGATTGAAGAAGAATAATGATTACCAAGCTTGGCCCAGATTTCATCTGAGGGTTTGGCTGAACCAGAGCATTCTCCCCTTTCCTCCATTGATCAGAAAGCCCTTCTCTTTTTTCTCTGAATTGTAGGGCTTATCATTTATTTATATTATAAGCATTAATTTGTTTCAAGAAACATCGTACGTTTTCAGGAATGATATTAAAATGTTATTTATGAGGAAATTAATATAAAAGAGTATGCGTAAATAATATAATAGAATGAAATAATGAAATTATTGACGAAAAAAAAAACTTTATAAATAAAAAAAATGGAATAATTAAAATTTATTTCTTAAATTAGTAGAAAAAAACAAAACTTTCTTGTGCTCTTGCTCTTACATACAAGTCTCTTTAAGATATGACAGTAAGAATAATCTGGGTTTTGACTTTTGACTCCCTCGTCACATATTCAATTATGCATAGGGGAACAAGAGTGATGGTCGAAGTCTCTACTGATTTAAAGTGGAAAAACGTTTCTGAAGTGTTTATATTTTGGCTTTAATTTGAACAATATTTATTTTTTGAGTAGTTCTTTTGATAAATATGTTCCTTGAGTTAATTTGACCTTGAGTATCATTTCAATGAGTTTGAATCCTTTTAGTCTCCAGGTGCATGTTGAGAGAGCAATAACCATATTTTTCTTCTGTTTTTCCTCTTTGTTCTTGAAGAAGAACTTGTTTACTTCCTACCCTGCCACTTGATACATCATTAATGATCACTTTTACTGTTTTGCTCTGTACTCCAACATATTTTCTTTTGAACTGTTGCATATTTTCTTTTGAATGATTGAAGGTAAGGGAAGCTTGAAGAATGGGCTTACTTTTGGTCCTTTTGTGGTGTTCTGAGCTTATCAGAGAGAATTCCCCTCACCTGAACATTCTTATTTTCTCTCTTAAAAATTATAATTATAAAATATTCTTCCGTCTTATACACACATTCACTTTTATGAGTTGTTATTTTGCATAATTTTAGCTTCACCATACAATACTACACAATAAGTTTTTATATTACCAATATATCAATCACCATTAGTCTATTTTCTATTTTTTCAAAAACTTTTTAACCTGATATATAATTGTTTATCTTTTTGGTAATAAGAATATCTTCCCTCCTACGCAATAAGTTTTGGTCTATCGGACTGTTTGTATCGACTTTTAAAAAAGTTCTTTTTATGACTTCTTTATGTTAAAAATATTTTTTATAAAAGTTACAGTTATTTAGAATTTTAAAAAAATATTTGGCTTTTGACTTCTGTTTTCATGAGAAGCTAAAATTTTTAGCTTCTGAAAAAAAGTAGGTTTTTGACTTTTTTATGACTTCTATTTTTTTTTTAAGCATGCATCTTTTTTCGAGAAGTACTTTTTTTTTCCTTAAAAAAGCAACTTTTGAATAAAAAAAAACTCATCTAAACAGGCTCTATATCACGGACTCTTTAAGCACCTATATATAAGTGTTTATCCTTTTAAATAACATAATTTATATATTTTCACTCTCACAAAAATGTGTATTTTATTTTTTTTATCAACTCTCTCTTTATTACTCTTAAAATGACACAACCTTATATCCTTTAACACACACTTTATCCATATATTTAAATTGAGATATTACACCCATTGACGAATACGAACATAGTTCCATTTCCGCAACTGTTCATGTGGTAACCAATCAACTTCCTGATTCATATTGGATAATTTCCCTTTTCACTTGTCCTATAAGTTCGGATTCAGCCACTGTTTTATCTGAATTGGAAGGTCCACATCACCACATGTCTTGGTAAGTTTATCCATTTGGGTTAGTTTCTCTTGCAGCAAAACAAAGACTAGTTTTTTTTTTTTTTTTTTAGTTTTAAGTTTGGTTTGGAAGTTCTCTTAGAAGAGCTAAATTTGCAGCTTCTTGGGGGAAAATATACGAGTTTGTCAAAAAAAAAATTAAGCTAAAAATTATTTTTAAGCTAAAGTTTTAAAAATAAAGTTACATGTCATTTGATGATTATATAAAAAAATTATGTTAAAAGCTGTTTATTTAAAAAAAAAAACACACATTTCAAAATAACTTATACAATTTAGAAAAAACTCTTAAAAGTTTTTGACTTTTTTCTTCATTATAAAAAAAACTTCTTTTATTACAAAATTTTTGTAAAAACATGTTTGATCTAACTTCTACTTATAAAGATAAGATAACCTAAAAGAAAGACATAAGAAACACGCACAAAATCATAAACTTTTTGTTGAAAATTCACTATTTTGTTTAGTATGATTAGAATTGCTTTTGAATAATGTTGAAAATATAAATTGCATCCCTATTGTGACAAGATACAACTTCCATACCCACCATAAAAGCTCCATGTTAAGGAACCTTATGAGTAGGGTTATTACTAAAGTCTAAGGACTCATTTGATGGACATAATAGGATAAAAATGGATAGGATAAGATAGTTGAATAAGGATAGGAAATGATATGGACATGATAAGCTTATATCTCATTTGTGTTTGATGTGCACTAAATTAACAATTTGATAGAAAAATATTATCATATCATGTGTTTGAGGTGAATCAGATATCATAATAGCCTCAATCCCTATAGCAGATATTGTTCGCTTTGCCCCCTTCCGGGACTCACGGTTTTACGTTCTGGGTTACCCCAAATCCATTATCCACACCCATATATATGGCATGCTTCGTTCCCCTCTCCAACCGATGTAGGATTTTACATCTTCCCCCATTAATACAGCGTCCCCGCTTACACACCGGTAGAAAAGGCTCTGATACCATTTGTAACAGCCTCATATATATTGTTTGACTCACGGTTTTACGTTCTGGGGTTACCCCCAAAAGGCCTCCACTAGGAAAGGTATCCACACCCATATATATGGCATGCTTCGTTCCCCTCTCCAACCGATGTGGGACTTTACATCAAGGACGTGATATAAATATATTAAAATATTATTTTTAATAGAACATTATATAATTTTTTGAAATTAATTCTGAAAAATTTTAAATTTATTTATATACTTCTAAATTTATAATTTAAAACAAAAAAAATTCAGAGGCCACATCCAAAATTAGTAATTAACCTAGATATAAGACGATACAATGGAAACGGTGGGGTTGTCAAAGCTTGATCACACACGGCCAGTACAATTGGAGGGAACCAAGTATCCATTGTTATTAAGCATAGCAAAAGATATTGGATCGTCAGAATTCATCACACTTATAGAGAAGGGAACGTTGTGCGGATTGGATGGCGAACTTCATCTAAATTACAATGTGAGTCTAGATCATTTTGTCAGTGGAGAGCCTCATCCTCGAATTCACAGATTTGGGTGATTTCTTCTAATAGGTTTTGTTCTTGTACTTTGAAATGAGCTTGACTTATTATAATGGATTTTTTTTTGTAAGCGACTTATTATAATGGATTTGTCTCTCAATTAGATAGATATATCATGAATTCGGATCATGTTATGTCTTTACTATTTTTTTATTAATTAAAATATAATTGAAAATCTTGAACTGATTTAAATCTAAAAGGTTTATATAATTAAATTCACATATGCGACCAAGCATAGGAGTTTCGCTATTGAATGCTTTGCTCAAACTCAAAATCATTCAAGCCAAAGACTCGTCCATCTCGCGATGGATTTCCTGCCCGTGGTAATTGTGATTCAGAAGAGAATGAGTCATCTTATGTGTTAATTAACGTGACCATGTCTGTACAAAAAAAAAAAACGTGACCATGTCGTGTGCGATGATAGTAACCATTCATGGGCAAATCGATGGTCATGTTATTAATATATATTTTTCTCTTATTCCATATCACCATTGATTTGCCCATAAATGGTTATGGTCCTCCAATTGATATGGTCATATTAACTTACACATTAGAGGTTCCACTTATGATTTCGATTCAATTCTCATAAGGTGATATGTAATTGCACTTTATGTTCTCTATGTGGTTGATAATTTGGCTTTGCATGGGTGTATTTATATTCATCTAATTTTTTGTCTAAAAAAACTCATCTACCCCTTCCCAGAAGAAAGCTTTAGATGAATGGTTTTAATATATTTTTTAAATGTTAATATTTATCGTATTGTAAGATAAATTATTTCTTACACATAAAAATATATGGTTTAATATAAAGGAATAATCCCTATTTTTTAATTATAAAATCATCTTGGATGGTCAAGAATTAATCTTGGGTATTTAATATGTGGGCTTACCTAATAACCATTTTTAATCGAGGGTGGGAACTATTTTTTATGGTCCAAGACCATCCAATAACTTGGTGCTCCATCTCACAACATCAATTTTTTCCTCTCCTTTTTATCTTTGCTATTTTTTTCTTTTCTATTTTTACCCTCTCATTTACACCAATAAACTACCCAAAAAATGATGGTTTCGGAGCATAATAAATGATTTCTCGAGGGTGATGAGTTTTGGTTTTAGAAAATACGAGCTTGTTTGAATTGTGTTTTCAAATTATGATTTTAAGGTTTGATAAGTTATATTTTATAAAAATAGTTCTAAAATTTGTAACTATTTTTTAGTTTATAGAACATATTTGACTTGTTTTTGTTTTTGTTTTGTGTTTTAAGTTTTAAGTCTTAACAAAAAAAAAACATAAAACACAAACCAATTCTCAAAGTTAGACTACCTTACCTTGCACATGTAATATGAAAAAACATGTTTTTTATAAGAAAAATGTTTGTCATTTTAACTGAAATAAATTTATGTCAATTTAGATGAAATGACGTCATTTTTGAATCTTTGTTGCATGATAAGTGATTTTTTACCTTATCTCTCCTCCATTTTCTCTCCTTCTAATTTTGTGAAAGACGTAAATGTAAAAAATCACCATATAAAAGTCAAAATGATGTCATTTTATTTAGAATGACACAAAATTATGTTATTCTTTTTTTTTTTTGGTAAGCCAAAATTATGTTATTCAAAATGACAAATAATTTTTTTATTTTCTAATATATAATTAGTAAAAATTCTGATTACCAAAAAAAATAAAATCTTACCGAAAGTAATATAATTTGCTTAACTTGATAATATATTATAAATCATTCTTTTAATTTTTATTTTATATTTTAAAAATTTTATGACTTAATCATGTTTAACTTTTTATATTGGGATTAATTTTTCTCATATTATAGAAAATAATTTTATTTCCTATACATACATAAAAATATGTAGGATCCATGTTTTATTTTTCTTTCTCTTCTCTTCAAAGGCCCAATACTTTTATATATGTGTAGAAAATAAAATTATCTCCTACAAGATAAAAAATAATGATTAATCCCCATTTTAATTATGAAACTGATTTAATCTTAGCCTGATTATGAGTAAGATCAAAACAAAAAGTTATATTTATCTTATTTCACATAAAAAAACCAAGTTTCTGCACTCATAAACATCTGAAATCTCTTTTTTTTCTCTTCTTTTACTATGAACTAGGGGTGAAAGTGGGTTGGGCTGGGCCACGCTTTATCCCGAAAAACCCAAACCTATATAAAAAAATTCAATTTGGCCTGGCCCAAACCTAGTACGAGTCTGATTGTTAGCCTGGTTTGACACGTTTATAAAAAATCAAATGGCCTGGTCTAGCCCGTTAGTCTGTTAATTTTTAACTTCCAAGTAGAACCATGAATCAACTTCACAAAATATTCAAATTTTGTTGCTAATCTAAAAATCACAATTTTAACATCAAACAGAGTCATGAATCACATCAAAACTCATCACAATCTGCATTTAAGTCACTTTCAAAAGTAAAATGTTCAAATTAAATAACATATATTTCATCATATCCAACAAACAAATCCATACCATGTAAAATAAAATAATTACGTGAATCCAACAAACACATCATGATGCTTATAGTTAGTATAACCTCTCTAAAAAATCTTTTAATATATTCAATTATTCATATACACAATATAACATGTTGAGATTTTGGTTCCTCCTATAAAAGAAATAAATTCAGATGTCTATTAAAATATAATTGAATATATTTAAGTTATAAATAATTGTAATTGATTAAATTTATATCTTTTGTTATTTCTTCAAGGCATACTTATTCTATTTTATTTTATTTAAAATAAATAGTACAATGTGGGTCGGCATATAGGCCTACGGGGCAGACCTTGTGAAAATAAGCCCATTACATATTTATTAAACAGGGTTTTTCAAGGCTGAAATCCAGCCTGTTTTATGAAATATAATAGGTCAAATTTGACCTCAAGTAAACCGAACCGTAGGCTCCTGTAGGGATCCAGTTTGAGGCTGCTATGAACCCCATTTGTGATATTATTTACGCCATGTAAGGTAAGAAAAATAATTTCCCAAAAACAAAACAGTACAGTATCGGAAAAGATTAGACGGCGTTTGTCTCGTTGAATTTGATTAGATATTTTTTTTATTTATAAATTATTATAATTTGATTAATGATTCGAGGACTTTATGGGATTTTGGCGGTTAGGGTTTAGTTTAGTATTTAAAAGAGTGAGAAAAGAAAGGCATGAAACCATGCGTTGCGTTGCGTTGCTAGTGAAGTAACGTTAGCTTCAGAATTTCGGGCGTAGTCACCGCACTGTATCGGCCTTACCGTAAACCCTTCTCTTTTGCCTCTCTGCGATTCTCTATTTCCTCTCGTTCTTTTGTTTCCGTTTTGTTCCTGCATTCGTTAGGTTTCATGTTGTGTCACTGCTTGATTGCTGTCTCAATCAGGTTTTGGGGTGTTGCGATTACGGCATTGTCTCTGAATCGAATATTTTTTTATTTTTTATTTTTGGTAATTTCGTGTCTGAATTGGGGTTTAGTCTGATGCCAATGTACTTTTGTTCACTTAAGGTTTTTTTTTAACCTACGGAGTAGTTCTTGGGTTGGTAACTTTTACTCTGTTATTACTGTTTGATCTGATTGCTGAGAATACCCAACATTTGATTATTATAAGGTTCGTTTACCTATTTTTTCCTTTTTGAATATGCAATGCAAAGATTGAAGAGGAGGCTGTTTGGGCACTCGTGTTCCAATTTTATTATAAACAATTGGTAAAAGCGTGCTGATGACTGCTTTTGCAGTAGTATTATATTGTTCCAACTTTGGAGCCACATACATACACACATTATGATTGAACATTTGAACTATCAAAGAACTTATGCAGGATGGTAGTTCAGACAACATTTAGTCATATTGGATAAAAAATTGACTGTAGTGTAAATGATTGGTGATTGTGTGATACATTTATATTAGATCTTAATTCCTTCCACCAATGACATGCTTTTGTTCACTTTGTCCATTGAGTCTTGATCTTGATACTCCGAATGAATTTTAACTGGGAGGAACAACACTCTTTCAACTCTATCGAAATCAATCCCTAAAATTGTGTTCTAATTTATAGTTACAATCTGTGGCTTACTGTGTGATATTATATATGATTTGAAAAAGGTATAATGCTGTTGCTCTAAGCATTTTGGTTCCACTCTCGATTTATTTGAACTTTTAAATTGATGATGCCATGATGCAAATTGTTGGATTCATATCATTCTGAAGATTTGATTATTTTATTTTATTGTTTTGTAATGCAGCTGACTGACTGCACTCAAGATATATATCTGCTTGTGGAATGTACAGAAGTTGTGAGGGATCAACAAAGAATTTAAGAGAGTTCAACTGAGAGCTGCAGGGATGGGTCATAGGGGTGTTCGTCATCAAGTCATGTCCATTGATCAGCATGAGGAATATGGAAGGAAGCTTTCTTCCAGTATTCCTAAGGAAGATGAAGAAAAATTCTTTAAAACTAAACCTATCTTCATGCCAACATTTAAGAAAAGAAAGCGCCTCAGCCTTGATCGTCTTAGGGAGATTAAAGCAGGGTTATGTGGGAGACAAAGTAGTAGCAAGCTTAAGACAATGAAGCAGGAAAGCAGAGAAATATGGTCAGCTGAGAGGTAAATAGTATGTGATATCCTTTCTGTTGTTACTGTCTTCTATCATGTATTAAGCTGAGACAATTATGTAATGTAGGTATAAGTTGGCTGAGCAAAGCATGTGGAAGATCTTAAAAGATGAAGGTGCAACTTTTGAAAACCCAATAACCCTACCTGCACTAAGAGTGGCTGCCCGTAAGCACATTGGTGATGCTGGACTATTAGACCACTTACTGGAGCACATTGATGGTAAAGTGACACCTGGAGGAACTGAGCGGTTCAAACGATGGTTCAACACCGAAGAAATCATGGAGTATTGGTTGGAGAGTGCTAATTTGGAAAAGGTCCACCAGGAGGCTGCCGTGCAGGACCCTTGCTGGATACCACCACCATCTACATTTAGGGCAGGCTGTGTCCCTTCTCAGAATACTGATTCTGGTGAACTGAAAATGCTTCAAATAGAAATGGCCCAAATGAAGAAGTATTGAACTTGGAAACTAAAGTTTCATAAATAATTTTGTATGGTTACTATTATATGTTCACTATTAATAAGTTAATTTGCATAACAGAGATATGCAAGAGCTCAGTTCCAAGAAGCAAAAGAAAAGCGAAATGTGTCTGATGGAGGTGAAGGTTGAATAATTTAATAATTCAATGGTTTTCTGTCTCTAGTAGCACTGTATTAATGATTTATGTTGAGATTTATTGGCAGGGGACACAGATAAATTTTGGGAAGTGGAAAGCTATGACTGAGCGCCGTGTAACTGAGATCATGACTTCTTTGAAGGGGATACAGGTATCTAAGAAGTATATTGCCACACTTTTTACCCATTAAGAAATGGGATTCATGTTATCTGGAATGTGTTTTCACCAAATGTGATCTCCTGCTTACTGTAGTTTTATATATTGACAGGGCATGTATGATGGCATGTTGATTTGGAAAACCAAAATTGAGCAACAACTAGTGGAAATAACAAATAAATTGAGTGATCTACAAACACCGAGTGAACACACCAATTTTAGTCCTCCTTCGGTAAGATGGGAAGATTGGCTAGAAAGCACCAACCTAGACAATATTCAGGGAGACGAATTTGCACCTTGGTTTGGGAATCCTGAGCTACTTCATGTTCCACAAGCGGTTGTACTTCAAGATCCCAACTCAACCCTACCAACTCTGCCGCCCAGTGAAGAACTGACAGACATGAAGAGGTAATACGAGTTGAATTTTTTAAAATCCCTTCCCTACTCCCTTTCAGGGAACAAAAGAGAACAAGGGAGGAAGAAAATGCTGCTTCTGTTCTTTCAGTATCCCTCATTTTTTTTTATTTCATGATTATAGCGACTTGGTGGATTTAGTACCTAAGAAGCTAGAGGAACATCAACCTAATGTGACCCCTGATTCTTCTACGATTGTCAATTCAATATCAGGCATTGACAACTCATTGGTATTGTTTCAGGTGATGTCAATAGTATGTGCATGCCTTGTATATAATATTTTTTGAATTTTTATATTTTTCAGCTTAATGTCTTTTGTGTAATATTATCTCACAGGAAATGTTTATGGATTTATTTACATGGAAGGATAAAATGGAGCAGCAGTTACTGCAGGTATCAAATACTGTATATGGTATGCTGGCAATGAAGTAGACTCTACTTCGTAGTATCAAGCCTTAATATTAGGATTCTAACCATCCTCGCTCGCGGATTTGTTTTCCTTTCTTACTCTTAAAGAGGTTAGGGTTTAGATATTATATAGCATTAACATACCAATCCTTAAATACTTTTCCAACCACTAAGTTAATAGAAGCCGCATCTGAGTCTCACCCACATAATGGGATGCAAGTTGTTGATATACTTCACTGGCCTTTTACAGTAAAGTAGGATTGTTATTTTAAGTGGCAGTTTATTAGTTTTGTTTTATGATAGGCCTTATTTAACTTATTAGCTAGAGTGACTTCTGAAAATATGTATTTAACCTTATTATTTGGGGATAAGTTGCTATATTTTTATATATATATATATATATACAATTTCTAATTAATGGTCCAGGCAACATATCAGGGGCGTACAGCCTAGCGTACCTTAGGCTTGACCTGACCTAACTTGTTCTATTTTCTAAATAGAGCGGATTTAGACTTTTAGAAAAGTTCATTTAAAAATTAGGCCATAGGCCCATTTTAAAAAGATCGGCCTACAAGCCTGCATGCTAGCCTTTTAATTTTTTTAACAATATAATATATTTATGGTATATATTGTTCACTTAAAGATATATTCTGAGGTCATGAATTGTAACACTGATTTTCAAAGTACTAGGATTGGTGTTATTTTAACAAATCATAAATTTTTATTTAAAATTTAAAATGTAATATTAAATGAAGAAGGATATTGTAACAACCAAATTATCTTACTAACAAGTTATTACCAATCAATCTCACTGTTACATCGTTATGTTGATCAACGGTTATATTTATTTCCGTCTTTGTATGGTCATGATTTTTCAAATTTAATATTTTTATTTATTTCCAACTTTGTATGGTTATGATTTCCCATATTTAATTCTTTCATTTTAAATATGGGGAATCATAATCATGCAAAGATGGAAATAAATATAACCGCTGGGTCAACATAATCGATCTAACGGTGAGATTGATTGGTAGTAACACAACTTAGTTGTTACAATATCCTTCTCCATATTAAATTAGTTAAAAAAAAATGCAAATTATATGAATATTATTTCATGTGTTAATGAAAATATTATTTTTTATATATACATATGGAGGGCAATAGCCCAATTTCAAAAATTACATAGACACGTTTGACATCACCCTTCGGTCTTCAGCGAGTAAAACACTAAGACTGAAGGGAATATTATGAAAAATATGTAATCCTAAAGAAGATTGAAGTCCATATTTAGCCATCCAATGTGCACAAACATTTTGAGCTCGAGGGAGATATTCAAAGCAGACATCCCAATCCCTTTGCGACCAGTTACGATTCGTTGATTCTGTAACTTATTTAGACATCCCAATGTGCAAATTATATGTAACTTACGAATATTTGCCAAGGTAATAATGTTCCTATGATTATGTTGATTCTGATCCATTATAGAGAGAGCAGTTGAGGAATATGCCAATTCCAATGAAAATATTATGACGGATTAGGCCCTCTAAATCAGGCTAATAGATAGATTCGTACTAGGTTTTGGTCAGGCCAAATTGATTTTTTTTTTACGTAGACTTGGATTTTTTAGGACAAAATTTGATCCAACTTAGCCCACTTTCACCTCTAATATGTCCATGAAAGGACGAGCAGGTATTCATTATTTAATGCACGCACCTTCCTATTCATCTATTGAATGATTACAATTCAAATCCTCATGGCTCTCTCTCTCTCTCTCTCTCTCTCTCTCTCTCTCTCTCTCTCTCTCTCTCTCTCTCTCTCTCTCTCTCTCTCTCTCTCTCTCTCTCTCTGAGCAGAGCCATTTCCATTCTGATTTCTGAGTGAGTTGCCAGATTATCTCAAGTAGTTTTTTTTTAAGAGCATTTTTATGATAGTTTTTTTTTTAGAATTTATTTTTAAAGTTACTATATATATATATTGAAAAAAGCAAAAACCTAAAAAGAGAGCCTATTTAAATACTTTTAGACTCCAGGGTAAGAGTAAAGAGTGTGTCTTTGATTTTTGTTCATTTAATGATTGTAATTTATTTAGCATTAATAATTAATTAATGAATATAATTCAATAAATTATAATTATGATCGACAGAAATCAACGGTTAAAACAAGATTTTTTTATTTGCCATAGAAAAAAAAAAAAGAGAAATTTTTTATTTGCCACAGAAAAAAAAAGGGGGAGAAACCCATAAAGAGAGACAACATGGTAACTAATGGACTCCGCTTCTTCTTTTTTTTTCTCTCACCATGTGTATATATATATATATATATATATATAATCGTTGATTTCCGTTATATCTAACGGTTATCATTTATTTGAAATTAATAATATATATATATATATGTTATAACTTATTAAATGATAACTGTTAGATGTTTTGCGTAAAAAAAGTGTGGGCCTCAATGTTGTGTGTGTAGGAAAGTTTATTGTGTCATGTTAAATAACAAATGCAAACCCCTATATATATATATATATATATGGGAAAGGTTATATTTATAACTTAGTCTCACTATAGCTGTCAAAAGATCCAAATTAAATTTAATAATTAATTATTAATTCTCCCATATATATATATATATGATTACTAAACACTTTATATTAAACACCTTTTTAACTAAAAGATAACACTTTTTTAACTAAAAGATATGGTTAATAAAGGACAACCTAAAATATAGACTTTATATTATGACCGCATATTTTAGGAATTTTTTTTTTATAAATTGAATACTTTTTTTTTTTTTTCAAGGAATTACATCGTGTGACTATTTTACTGCTTGGTTCCCTAAATCAGGAGCTCTACTTTATTTTTATGGTTGTCTGTCAATTTTTTAGACGCCCTTTCGATAGGAAAACCATAAAGTCTAGGCGATTATATTTCTGCAAATCCCTGAAGTCTATCTTCGTTGCAACTACCACCTTCATTGCGGGTGCCATCTCCATTGTAGCCCTTTTATTTGCACTTTTAGTGGGCATCAAAACCTTTGATCCTTTGATACCTTGTCCACAATGTTGCTCGCGTGGTCTCTTTTCCAATGCCAATATAATATTGTTGAATGTTGCCCTTGTCCTCGATGCAGTTGATGGGGCTATGTTATGTCCATACTTCAATCTTAAAAGGCTCTTCATGTGAGGATATATGCCCTCATCGCCTTTTTTTTTTATCTTCCTAGCATGAAGCTTTGCATCTTTTTTATTTTACTGGCTTTGTTCATCACTATACCTTCCTCCTTCATTTGGCAAACATTTTGTTCAATTTACACTGTTGCATGGTGAAATTGAATAGACAAAAGCGTGGGAAAATGTGCTGAAAGCAAAGAATAAATTGATTTTTATAGTTTGCAAGTTGGGCACTTGTTACTCAATGCTCCATTTAAAGGGAGAGCAGTAGAAATAAGGATAAGGATAAGGATAAAAAAAATCACATCTCATTATAATAAGGGAGTGTATTGGATTAGGATTTTAAAAGACTATTTCAAGATAAATCTTTTTTATACATTTTGAAAGACTCCAAAATTGTAATGACTTTAAAGTTTTTGTAAATCAATAGTTTTGACCTTAGACATTTGGCTCTTTTGAAGATAAAAATGTGGGATAAAATTATCAAGTAAATCTACAGTTTTAGCCTTTGACATTTGGCTTTTTATGTAAGAAAAGTAAAATAGTCATATTAATTAAGTTTCTAACCGTATTAAGAATGTACTTAAATGAAAAAAAAAATAAGGAGCTAAATATAAATAAAATATTGGAGATAAATAATTCAAAGGTAGAACACAAGAAGTATTTGAACGTTTCCCTGAGAATAATAATCACAATAGGGATAAGGATAACAAACTCTATTTTTATCTTATTTTGTAAGTCATAAATACCCCTTCTATTGCTTATATAAAAAAAAAAAAAAAACTCTTATTAAATAATAAAAAGCACACAATATCCTCCCGAAGTATTGCATAAGGGTTCAATATTACTAATAGAAATATTAATTTTATTATGACAGAAATAAATCTTATTCAGTGAGTTTTTGTGAATGATAGTGTATTATAATTCAATTTTATGTTTAGTAATGTACAAGAAGTATGTTGTTAGTTTTAGAATAACTGAATTATTTTCGGTTCGAAAAAAAAAATATATGGAATCCAACTGAACTATTCACACCCTATGAATAACGACAATTGGTTTTATTATATTTTTAAAAAAAGGGTGTGTCATTTTATATGATACATCTTACATCTTTTCACTCTCACAAAGAGGTGAGATCCATATTAAAAAAAATCCCCAATCTCTCTCTCATGATTTATTTCTTTTTTCACCTAAAATGACATAACTTTATATCTTTTAAAATGATACATATTTTTTCCTTTATTTTTTAATTTCCTTCTCTGTCCTTGATTTTTCAAAATTAACCACACTGAAATTCAATTGGAGGAGGTGTTAACTGTTAGGGTTTCGTTTTGTCATTTAACATGACATAATAAAGTTTCCTACACAGATAATATTTTGTGGAACCCATATTTTTTAAAACAAAAAAAATAAATAAAAATTAAGGCACGCAAAACGAATTTCTATAACATTACATAATCATTTTTCATATAATATAACTCTTATAAAACCTTCTAATCGTTAAACATTAAATACATATCTGAAGGGAAATATTTAATATGGTCTAGGACCACTGAATCTTTTGGTGCTCCCCCTCACAACATTTATTTTCTCTTTTCCTTTCTACTCCTATTATTTTCTTACTTTTTTAATTTTACCCTCATATTTACGCTAAGAAACCTCCTAAAAGTAGGTGATTCTCGGTCACTCTAAATAACCACTATCTGAAGATTTTTAAAACTTCTGGATAAGGGGCCCTACACTACAGATCCTCCGCATCAGCGAAATACATCCACTTTCCAATTCCCACGATAATTCTGAAAAGAATGATATAGAGTAAAGATAAGACTTTACCAAAATCTTATTAAAATTTGTGTCACTTTAAGTTTTTATATTTATCCTTCTATTAAAAAGAATATGAAGCCTTTAATTAGAGAATTAATGATAAGAAACTTAAGTAATTTATATTAAGTTATATGTTATAAATACGAACATAAGTATTATCATTGTATCTTAAAAAATATAAAAAAAAAAAAAAATCTCATGTAAGAGTATATTTTCATTGTTATGGAAGTAGATATTTTTTATTAAAAATGAAAAACTAAATGACATTAATCATAAAGAATAAATAAATTAAATAATATTTCTTAATTTTGATAAAAATATATATACCGAGTCTTCAATGATACGAACTATATATGTTCATTTTCCAGCTGTGGAGGTGCTGTTTCCAATGTCGTAGTGACCCATTTTTCATATTTTTTAATCTAATAAACTATTATTTAAATTACCAGATTATTCACAAATTTTCATTCCCATTGACGGGGTACATGATCTTATCTTTACATCACCGATAACTGTTCGTGTGGCGGAATGGCATACTCAGGTGCGTTAAAAAGTTACAGTTTTTTACGTAACAGTGTCGAAGGCACGTGACATCCCTTATATATATATATATATATATATATATATATATATATATATATATATATATATATATATATATATATATATAGTAAATATTCTACAGTCATTTTAGATAACTTTATCTACAACTGCCATTTTTAACTATGTTCTCCCATTAGAATATAATTATAACATTAAAGTTGCTCTTTGTTTTTCTTCTCAGTTATTTTTCAGAACTTTTTTTGCTGATGTGGAAAGAGAGAAAATAGTAACTTTAGTGTTATAACTATGTTCTCCCGCGAGAACATAGTTAAACATGGAAGCTGTAGATAAGCTTATCTAAACTCACTTTACAAATACTTTTTCCTATATATATAGGGGTGTAAATGGGTTAGGCTTTGGCCTTCCTGCCCAAGCCTACGTAAAAAAAATTCAGTCTATCTGGCCTACTGGCCTATTAAAGACTTTATTTGTAGGCCAAGCCCAACCTATTTTTTAGAATAAGGAAGCCTGACATGGCCTACAGGTCTTGTTGGCCTCCCACTGTAGATACTAAGCAAAGAAAATAATTGTATAGAGCAAAGAAAGTTTCATTCATACATGCACTAGTACTTCTCATAAGGAAAAAAAATGACAAACAAGAAAAAATCAACATAATACCCTGACGAAGCCGAGAGTGAGAAGCGGCAGTGCACATAAAAATTAGGGTTGGTATTGGTATTTTGCCACATAAAATAAATATTATTATTTTATTTTAATAAAATAAATAGGCCAGCCTACAAGGCTTTAGGCCAGACTTGACAAAATTGTCTTATGGCCTATTTGTTAAAAAGACTTTCTCATAAGCCTAAACCTACTCTACATTCTATAAAAGGCCGAGCTAGGCCAGGCTCAATGTAGGCCGGGCTGGGTCAGCCTAGCCCATTTACACCCATGTATATATATATATATATATATATATATATATATATATATATATATATATATATATATATATATATATATATATATATATATATGAGATAAGATCCTTTGACACCTCATCTAAGAGATATTAGATCAAAAAAGATCAATGGAGTCACATGCTTACAAACCAGAGTCATTGATCTTTTGTGATTTAACAGCTCTCAGATGAGGTGTCAAATTTTAAATTTGACACTAATGTCAAAAGATCCTACCCCTCTCTATATATATATATATATATATATAGACACACACGCGTGCGGAGATATCATAGTATATTTATTATTGAAAAGTTTTATAAATATTATTGTTAAATTAATCACCGATGATTTCTGTTAATTTAAAAGTTGAAATTTATTGATCACATTTATTAATCAATTATTAGTTTCTAATAAATTATAATCAATAAACTAACGGTGATTAATTTAGTAGTAAAAAATATAAATAATTTCAATAGTAAATTTAACTATTTTTTGTGTGGAAAACATATGTATATTTTTTTTAGTAAATTCAAATTATGCATATTTAAATTGGAAATGTTATTATATTGTGTTTTACAATGTATAAATATTAGAGTAAAGTCCCTTTTAGATCTCTAATAAAAAATATAATCCCATTTTCATCCCTTACAAAACAAAAATCAATTTTTGGTTCCTTTACAATTCTAATTATTTGAAAATATGATTCCTCAAAAATTCAATAAAGACCCAATTTAATTTTTTAAAAAGGACTAATATATATTTTTTATAAGAAATGAAAATAAAAACCATCTTTTATTAGGGACTCAAAATGAACTTTAACGTGAATATTATTTAGCCACTTGCTTTAAGGTTTTGAACATATAAAAGGAGTGACACGAAACTGAGTCCACAACTCAATAAATATCTTTTCTTAGAAAACCCACCAGATAAGTTAAAAGACTTTGTCTGTATATATAAAAATGGACTTCGAAGACTTTGTCTGATTATATATAAAAATGTACTTTGTCTAACTCAAACATTCGTATTTATTCAGCCACACATGTGACCAAATGCATGCACTCACAAAAAATACGTGAGACTTATTTTATTTTATTTTATTTTTTTAATGAATTTTATCCATTTTTTTATGTTATGTTATCTCATACAGTTATAAACATATATCCCGTAAAAATTACAAAAATATTCTATCATATATAAATTTAAGAAAAATATTTCTCATGTTGAATGAGGTGACTTTTCAATTTGTGTGCAGATTTTTCTTTTTTAAAATAAATGTGGGACATACCACTAGTTAAGTCATAACATGAGAACTCAATTCTAATGCAATATGAGAAAATCAAACTCCATAAATCTAAGTATAATGTAGGAATCTTAGCATGAGCAATTATATTTTATATTGGTTAAAAATAGATTAAGTGAGATCATATTAATTGAATGATCTATAAACTTCATATTTTAAGGTTTTGAAATAAAATGCAGTGTAAAACTCTTTTATTGTAATGAATTATCACTTAGCTAATTTGACAATAGTTTTTTTTTTTTTTTTGCTATACAGGGTCCTTGTCATGGTCCGTCCACTAGTGTATTTGAGTAAATGATGCACTTACAATTAACGAATTACACATCACTCAACCATTAATTCAAGAAGCTCGTAGTCAATCAAAATTGTGACTCAATTGTTGAAAGAAGTGGTAGTTTGAAATATATTAAATTATGATAAAGTTCAATTCCAAATGAAGCAGCAGATATGATTGTGATTTATTTGACAAAAAAATAAAATCAACACATTTTGCATAATTTGAGATCTAAAATTTGAGACATGTTTTGAATAATTTGATTGTACTTTTTTTAAGAATCTATTTACTGTTATATTTATTTTAAAAAGTTTTCTTATTTTTTGGATTTTAGATTTTGAATTTTTAAACAATTTGTAATTAGTCTATAAAATGATGCTTAAAAATCTTATTTTATGAGTTGAATTTTGTGATTTTATTAATAGAAATTGAGAACCGAAGAATTACTCTTTTATCGTATTCTAACTTTTTGTTTAGCCACACTTTCTATATGCTTTTGGCATCAAGTATGTGTGAACTAATTATTATTTTTTTATATGGTGAGTTAGTGTTCTAGTTTAATTGATCAGTCAAACTCATGATGTGAAACTAAGGACTTGACCATAGTAGTCAAATCTTAATGTAAGCACATGAATACTCGAAAAAAATTTCATTTGAGGGATGAGAACCATATAAATGAAACGAACCCATAAATCCTACATCTTTAGGTTTTTGGGTCGAGAAGTCGTGCCGAGTAATCCGTTGAAAAAATAACCTTAAACTCTTCATCCTACCTTAATTAAGAAATAAGTTGCCTAATATTTTAAAATACATGATGGAATTAAATATAAGTGCTAAAAAAATATGAATTTAATAATGATTAGATAGTACAAATTATAGAAATATGAGATAATGTGTATGTGTGAATAAATGTAGTCTAAAGGCGAATCTCTCCAGTATCACCTTTGGGAGGGGTTTAAAGCCTTAATCTTGGACCCATCCCGAATCGGATTAGTTGCGAAGTAATGAACCGATTGGAATATTTTTAAAATGTAGTCTAAAGGCTAAGTTGATTAATATCCATTTAGAATAAAATGTATTCACGTATGACTCCACATTTACATTTTTTTTTATTTGATTACAATTAAAATTATTTTATTTTCTATACACCTACATTCTCATTTTGTTACCCATACACATGTGAAAAATATAAGAAATAAAATGATGTGTAATAACCACTTTCCACGTATTTATGTGTATAAAAGTTGGGTATTATTAATCTCATATTAAAAGAGATATGTTATCTCATGTCATAGAGATAAATTTGTGGGCCCCACCACCTGAAAAAGTAAAAATAAAAGAAAAGAAAAATGTGATACAGTTATCGAAGGGTGTGTAAGAGGAAAAACTTTTCCTATGTAACATGAGAATAGTTTTTCCAATAAAAGTTTATGTTGTCTGGATACCAACAATTCTTACCTACTTTATTACTAATAACGGTTGAGTGTCATTAAATAGGATAAAAATAAAGGGTTTTATAAGAGTTATGTTGTAGAAAAAATGATTGTATTATGTTATAGAGATTCGTTTTGCGTGCCAGAGTTTTTTTTTTTTTTGCTGCGGGGTCCACAAAATGTTATGAGTGTAGGAAAGTTTTTATGGTTATGTTAAATGATAGATGATAAACCCAAAAATAAATTCCTAAGACATGACCCCGTGAAATAATCAAATAATATAGGATAAAGAATCTCTTCGTTCAATGGAGATAAGTTATCTCTGGTGAGTCCAAAATGACGTCATTTTGGGACGAAAATCAAGGTATTTTTATAATTATAATTTATTACAGGATTATACTAGTCTTTATCATTATAATTTTTTAATTTTATAACCCAAAATAACGTAATTTTGAGCTCACTGAGATAATTTTATCTCCACTGAGCGGGGAGAAAAACTTTTCCCTTATATATATTAACGTTCTCGTGCATATGCAATAAACTAATAAGCAGCCAATATGCATACAATTGTTGTTGTATTGAAGAGTTTCAAATTACATGAAGAATTTTTACACACGAGTCATGGTTAGATAAAGTTTTTTATTCTGTCCTATTATATAATATTTGAAATTTAATTTAAAAATATGTATGATTATATTGTTTTTCATGAACAAAACTTTAATAAAATGAATGGAACATCTTAAAATTACATAAGAATGTATTAAATAAGGCTATCTTCTTTACCTATACTAGACCATTGTTATAGTTTTTTATGAGCTTTTCCCAAGTTGCACACCAAAAAATAATGACAAAGTATGAATTCAGATGAGAGATGGATGACAAAAATGAGTGTAAAATATAATATAACTAAGACACGGTATATAAACTCAGAGGTTTGCATTTATCATTTAACATGACACCAAAAAATTTTATACACACATAATATTTTGTGGGACCCACGTTTTTTGAAGAAAAAAATTAAGCTATAACATTACACAATCACTCATAACTCTTATAAAACTCATAAACTTGATATAATAACTAGCTACACGAAGACACAAATATTAGATAAAAAAAAATATTAATAATTTTATAAGTCAATTTGATCATTATTGTAAATTGTAAAAAAAAATTATTTATTTAATTATTGAGGTATCTCACTTTTATAAATATTAAAAACTATAAAATGGTTAAAATAATAGGCTAAAAGTATAAAAAAATATTTCAAAATTGAAAAAACGATACATCTCGAATACCATTACAACAATCATTTTAAAATACAAGTATTTTTTTTTTGGTAAACAAATACAAGTATTTAGTAAGTATATATATATATACACCACTACACTACATGCACCTAACACACATCCCACACCACTAGGCTAATCCTAGTGTAGTGGTGTATATATATATATATATATACACCACTACACTACATGCACCTAACACACATCCCACACCACTAGGCTAATCCTAGTGGATAGTAAGTATATATATATATATATATATTTTGGTAAATAGTAGTAAGTATATCTTCTGAAACACGAACCCAATACCAAAATACTTTATTTTTTCTTTACTTTATAGAAAACTTATCTTAAGTTTGATCAACGATTTCAATTTTTTTTTTTTTTTTTTTTTTAAATCAACGAATTTTTATTTGTTAAATACAAGAAGGATTATGTGATTTTGTATAAAGGATAATGAAGGCTACGGCGTTGAAGGAATTCGAAGGCAAGAGGCTTCAAATTCAACCCTCGATTTGTTTATTTTTTAATTCTTATACATATTATATATAAAATATTCTTACTATATGTTCCTACAATCAATTCACTATCACTTTAATATAATTATATATTTCGAAGAGTATATTAAAAGTTTTTTTTTCTCTCTTCAAATTTTTTTCATAAATTGCGTGCTGAAAAGTGAGATCCTATGGTGATAGAGTGGTAGTAGAGTGATATTAGGAACATGGGAAAGGGTATACTTACTACCACCATAAAAGTTTATCACCATCACAACCAGTCTACTAACTGTTGATTTTTGTCAATCTAACAATTATAATTTATTATAAATTATTGGGAATTTCTTAATAACTAATAATTAATTTCTAAGAAATTCAATAAATTGGTTGTAAGAGTGGTAAAATATATTGCTCCTAGGTACATTAATATTATTATTGCATTTAAAAAATAAAATAAAAATCATGTAAAATAATATATTTTCACTGTTATGGAAGTAGAAATTTTTTATTAAAATTAAAAAAATTAAATGACATTAATCATAGAGAATAGATAAATTAAATAAAATATTTTTTTAATTTTGATAAAAAAATATACCGAGTCTTCAATGATACGAAGGATGTATATATGTTTCATTTCCCAGCTGAGGAGGGTACAAGTTCAACAACTACAAGGTGCTGTTTCCAATGACGTCGTTACACATTTTTCATATTTTTTAATCTAATAAACTATTATTTAAATGACCAGATTATTCACAAAATTTCATTCCCCAATGACGGACGGGGTACATGATTTTATCTTTACATTATCATCGACATCGATACATATCCCTTTGGCAGAATGGTACACTCACGTGCGTTAAAAAATGTACACTTTTTTCCGTAACAGAGTCGAAGGCACGTGACATCCCTGTAAAATTTGTACTGTTCAATGTTAATTATGTATATTCTTTGGCAAATTTATTTCTGTATCTTCTGTACAAATATTTTATCTGCCGTATTTATATATTTATTAGGATATGAAATTGGATTTTGGTAAAAAAAAAAATTTAAAAATCAATAGATCTCATTTTTTTATCTCTATGGTAAAAAGCAAATATCTACCGCTATTGTAAAAAAATCTGGACACCTATTCTTTTTTTAATTCAATGTAGGAAAAATATTTTCTCATGTTACTTTAGAATTCAACCCTCATGTTAGTGATCATTCAATTTGCGTACAAATCTTTTCTTTTATTTTTTAATAAATATGTGATACACCACTAATTAAGTCACAACATGATAATTGAATGAGAAAATCAAATCCCTTCAATTTATGCCATTTAAATTGGAAATGTTATTATATTATATTCTACACCGTATAAATATTGGGAAATCCGTTTGTCCTGTTGTACGAATGACGAATAATTTTTCTAAAGATGGGAGATTATGGCAAGGTCACTTCAAATATATATATATATATATATAGGGTTTTATATTTCTCATGTTAAGTAAGAATTGAAATCTCATGTTGTAGAGATAAAAAATATGTGAGATCTATATGTTTAAAAAAAATAGATGTAGGATTCATGTCAACACGGAAATCGAAGGATGTGTAAGAAAGTTTGAATTCTATATGTTAAATGAGAAATATAAAATCCATATATATATATATATATATATATATATATATATATATATATATATATATATATATATATATATATATATATACGAGGGACTTTCGATGTATCAATAAGAAATACTATTCGTCTTCCTCCAATATTATAGCATTCCTCATACCATCCGTTAAAAATAAAAAAAATAAAAAATTATTACACACAATTTGATGTTTCACTGATTGGAGAAAAAATTCTCTTTCAAGAATATTTTTTCCTCCAAATATTATGTAGCCACTTTCTTTGAAGTTTTGAACATATATGTGACGATTATGGTAAAGAAAGGAAAGGACTAAGGAGGGGCACCAAACTGAGTTCACAAATCAATAAATTATCATGTCTCAGAAAACTCACCACCAGATAAGTTAAAAGACTTTGTCTGATTGTATAAAAAAAATGGACTTTGTCTAACTCAAAACATTCGTATTTATTCAGCCACACATGTGACCAAATGCATTGCAAGGAGCATGCCGTTTCTGTCTCGCCCTCTTCGTTTGATGTCATCCTATCTTCCACTTGCAGGCGTATAAAAGTTGGAAAAGTATATATTCTATCACATATAAATAATGGATGTTTTTTTTTTTTTTATGTTGCATGATAAAAAAAGAACTCACTTTTGTCCTTTTTTTTCTCTCATTCTCAGTGGATCCTCCTCAATTTTTTGTCTCATGCAACATGAAAAAAATATTTACTATAAATAATCTCAAAAGTATAATGTAGGAATCTTAGTGTGAGTAAAGATATTTTATATTGATTAAAAATCAACTAAGCGAAATCATATAAATAAAAGGAAAAAATGTGCCTCATTATAAACGATGTAAAATAATGTCATTTTAAGAGAGAAAAAACAATAAATAAAAGCGGAGAGAGAGTGGGCAAAAAAAAAGTGAGGATCTCGCCTTTTTGTGATAATGAAATGATATAAGTTGTGTCATTTAAAAAGACAAATATTTTTTCCATAAATAAAAGGGTTTGATATTTGTCCTTTAAAATGACATAAAATTATATCATTTTTTTTTTTTGGTAAAAGAAATTATATCATTTTAAATGAGAGAAAGACACAAATAATAAAAATTATGGGATTGAAAGTGAGTGATTTTTTTAATTTAAATTCATAAATAAAAAATATTAGTTTATGTCTTTCTTTTATTTGTCCTTTAAAAGGACAAATATTTTTTCCTAAATAAAATGATCCATAAACTTACTATTTTAAGACTTTGAAATGAAATATGGTGTAAAAGTCATTTAATGTTTGATTGTGCATGGAAAATACTTTGTTAGTAGAGACAAAATTCATTTATTGTGATGAATTATCACTTAGCTCATTTGACAATTGTTATTTTTTGCCATGGACTACCTTGGTTTGGTTCGCCCGCTAGTGATATTATAGTTAATGGTTGATTGGTTTGTGTGAACTATTTTTTTTTTATACAATGGATTAATATTGTTCGAGTTTGATGGGTCAATCAAACTCCTGATATGGAACCAAGGAACTTGATGAGAATAGTCAAATCTTGATGTAATCATATGAATATTTGAAGAAACTTTCGTTTTAGGGGTGAAAATCATATAAGTGGAACAACACATAAACCTAACAGTTTTAGGTTTTTGGTTCAAGATGTGGTGCCGAGCAATCATCGACCTTAAATTCTACATCTTACCTTAATTAAGAAATAGGTTGCCTGATATAAGAATAAATGATGGAATTAAGTATAAGTGCTAAAAAACAAAATGAATTTAATTATAATCAGATAGTGAAATTTATATAAATATGAGATAATGTGTATGAGTGAATAAATGTAGTCTAAAGGCTAAGTTGATTAATATCTATTTAGAATTATATTATTCACATATTACTCCACGTTTACATAATTTTTATTTAATTATAATTATTTTATTTTCTATACACCTACATTTTAATTTTGTTACCCATACATATATGTAGGGATGTGCAAAATAAACAAAAAATTGAACCTAATCATGAACCGAACCGAACCGCCCCTTAAATAACAAGTTCATGAACCGAACCGGTTTAAGAAACGAACCGTTTCCGAACCGAACTAAACCATTTTCAAACCGAACCAAGTTGATTTTTATAACTTTATTTTTATTTTTTTTTCTTTTTTAAAAGAGGATCGACTCGAACCGGTTCCGAACCAAACCGAACCACTCCCGAACCGAACCAGTTTTGAAACGTACCGAACCACCTTCGAACCAAATCATTTAAACCAATTTGGTTCGGTTCGACCCATACACATCCCTACATATGTGAGAAATATAAGAAATAAAGTGATGTGTAATAAATATTTCCATCTATTTATGTGTATAAAAGTTGAGAAAACTGAAAAGTGTTTGTAATTTTAAATAACTCAGAATTATCATTTCTTAATTAAACTATGTCATTTTATTGTACTTTTACATTATATCTCATCCACTTCATTTTTTCTTTCTAATCTTATAAAAAATGATAAAACACACAAAACAACATGATTTTATTAAAAATAATATAAAATTATGGGCTTTAATGTTTCTAAAGTGAATGTAGAAAAGTTATCTATATTTGCTCTCAAAACGACGTCGTTCTGAGTTGAAAAATTAAAAAATTATAATAAAAAAAATTATTATAACTCTTAAATAAATTATAATTACAAAAATACCTTAATTTCCGCCTCAAAACGACGTCATTTTGGGCACATTGTAAATAAGTTATCCACATTCACCGTATAAAAAGCGAACCCAAAATTATATAATTTAAAATAACGAATACTTTTCCTATTGTCTCGAGAGGAAGGATATTCTTACTACCAAATTTTTCTACTACTAACTTACTACCTATCTAATCACCATTGGATCAATATTTTCTCTCTCTTCATAAATTTTTTAGCATTCTCTCTCCTTAATCCAATGATGATTAAATTGATAGTAAATTAATAAATTAGTAGTGAAAAATTTTGATAGTCGAAATATCCTCTCTCTCGTCTCGATACCTAAAATTATTCTCTAACTGTTTTTTGATAGTTAAATTCTTATCCACTTCATTTTTTTTTTTTTTTTTTTGGTAAAAGCTTATCCACTTCATTACTAATAGCGGTTGAGTGTCATTAAATAATAAACAGGATAAAAATAAATTCCTAAAGCATGACCCCTTGAAATAATCAAATAATATATAATATATTTTTTTGTGAAAAATATATAATATATTAACTTAGATGTGATGTTTATTATTTTAAATGATATAAATTATATCATTTTAAGAGAGATATAGACATAAAAAATAAAAATCGTAAAAAAATGAATGATTTTTTTATTTTAAATTTAAAATAATAATAATTATTTTATATCTATCTTTATTAAATTGACATAACTTAATAACCCTTGTCCTATTAACCTTCTCGTGCATATGCAGGAATCTCATAAGCGGGCCAATGGTAGTTTACATTGAAAAAGGTGAAAATGTTACTATATTATTATCTGAAAAAATAGCGTGTTTGGAAGATAAATTTTTTTGAAGATAAAAGAATAATGTGTAATTTGTGCAGAGAAATTATAGTGAACAGTGATTTTGTGAGATAATAATGGAAAAGTAACATCACTTAATTAATTGAAGAAGCCCACAGATACAGAAGTGGTAAACCAAGTCTGACGAAGCTTTAATTTGTCTTCCTTTTTTTTTTTTCTTTTGTAGAGAGAGAGAGAGAGAGATCCCAAAAAAACATGCTGTTCGAGAAAATATAGGATGCCGAAAATTTTGTTCACAGTTTGTAATAGACAGTGAAGAAGTTGTCTTTTTTTTTTGTTTATCTGTTGTGTCTTCTCTTCTGTGTTGGGTTTCCGACAATAATAGAATACAATGGCGAAATCGAACACAAACACGCTGCCATTGAAACCCGTATGGGTTTTACCGTACCGTACACAAATCATAACTGAGTTGTACGCGCTGGGTAGAAAACTCGGTCAGGGTCAATTCGGAACGACGTACCTCTGCACGCACAAGTCCACGGGTCGCAGGTACGCGTGCAAGTCGATCCCAAAGAGGAAGCTGTTATGCAAGGAGGATTACGAGGATGTCTGGAGGGAGATTCAGATAATGCACCACTTGTCGGAGCATCCGCACGTGGTTCGAATCGACGGCACGTACGAGGACGCGCTGGCCGTGCATCTGGTGATGGAGCTGTGTGAAGGTGGAGAACTGTTCGACAGGATCGTGCAGAAGGGGCATTACAGTGAGAGACAAGCTGCGAAGTTGATAAAGACAATTGTTGAGGTTGTTGAGTCTTGTCACTCTCTTGGTGTCATGCATAGGGACCTCAAACCTGAGAACTTCCTTTTTGATACCGTTGATGAAGATGCTAAGCTTAAAGCCACCGATTTTGGTTTGTCGGTTTTTTACAAGCCTGGTAGGTTCAATATGCTTGTTTTATTTCCACATTCTAAATTTAAGTTTAGCAACTTTTTGAGAATATTCATCTGATTAAAGTTAGATTCGTTATTCAAACCTTTGTTTCTTACTCCTGCTGTGTTTGATTTAGAAATTCCTAGATGATGCAATTACTACCTGGGATTCAAAATTGGATTTTTCTGTCCTGATTTTTCGTGCTGTCTATTAAATTGAGTAATAGAACTTGGTGTTTTGTGAGAATCTCATGCAGGCATTGAAGATTGAACTGAATTAGTTAAATCTGAGCTGGAAGCTTGTTATGCATCACATAAGCTAATAATAATACTCTATTATTAACAAGAATAAATTTTTTTGGGTGACTCAAACTAATTCTGTGCTATTTGTTCTGTCTTTCCTTTAGTGATCCAGAGGTTCTATTTTACTTTGGATTCACTTACAGCTTTCATGTGCATCGATAGTTTTTCTGTAACAGAATTCATCTTTACTTTGCATTCTATAGGTTTGTGCTTTGTGAAGTGCTTCTGTGTAATAATATGCCACATAACTACGGTCCCTAGATTTTAGAAGTTGCATTTTTACTGACAGATTCCTGTTACTTGAAAACTTATTTAAAACCCTACCATCAAATGATATTGAAATAAAAAAGATTTATTATCTTTTTCAATAAAAGATGCAATTGATGTGTTTGATAGTAATATATACTGTAAATGGAGTTTCACTAAGTTTATAAATGTGTTTCCAAGTGAACGACTTGACAATTCAATGTTGTAGCAGCTGCAGGTTATATAGGTTATATCCAAAAAAACACTCTAGTCTATTTTTTTATTCTCTCATAAATTGAAATCACAATCATTCAGTGATAGAATTTTACATCACGTAAATGGATAATTTTTTTTAGATATATGTATTACATTAGTTAAAAGCAATTGTTATGTCCGAGAGATATGAAGAAAGGGATTTTCTTTTCTATTGGGATTCAAAAGAGATGATAGCGGAAAAGCAATGTGATGTATTAAAGCGGAAAAAAAAGGAAAGGGTGCTCAAATGAGATAAGCCCAGTTAGTAACCTTTTCTGTCTCAAGCATTTTAGACTTTAGAGTCTTAAAACATGAACTTTTTGGCATTCTAACTGCTAGAAGTTTGTACTATGGGAAAGGGCTATATATGTGCCATTGAGTATAATGTGGAACCTGTATTTGTATATTGAAGTAATTTTTTGGACCCATACTATATTTAAGTGTCTTTTGCAAGCAAAACTCGTAGAATAGTTGAAATCATTACCATCTCTCTTAATGGAGTCTTATAGCTGCATCCTTGTGATTGACAGTTGACACGGAGCCAATTGTTCGGAAAAGGTGCTCTTGTACCTGCTTTATCTTGGTGCAAATTATGAATAGAGAGAAGTATTTGTTTAGCAAAATATACTTCGCCATTTAAAATTTAAGTTATTCAGTCTTGTCTTATATTTACAACTTGAATTCTATACTTTCCTCTGTTTCAGTCATTGTCAGATCAACTGGAAATGCTTTTATGCTCTGTGTGCCACTATGCCTTAATCAGTGATACACTTTTCAGGTGAATCCTTTCGTGATGTTGTTGGGAGCCCATACTATGTCGCACCAGAAGTCTTGCGCAAGCACTACGGACCTGAATCAGATGTGTGGAGTGCCGGGGTTATTCTGTACATCTTATTAAGTGGGGTGCCACCATTTTGGGCAGGTAGCTATTAGTTATTCATGTGTTAAATTTTCAATTGGGATGTGGGCCTATTACTGTTTTCTTCATGTTCATCCTTTGTCATTGCTAATACTAATCTGCAAATTGTCACCTTCAGAAACCGAGCCGGGGATCTTCCGACAGATTTTACTAGGAAAACTTGATTTTCAGTCTGAGCCTTGGCCTAGCATTTCAGACAGCGCCAAGGATCTAATTCGGAAAATGCTTGATCAAAATCCAAAATCAAGGCTTACAGCACATGAAGTACTCCGTAAGTCTCTTAAACTTTGTATTGAGCAATTATCATGATTGATTTTACAGCATTAATACTTAAAAAAATTCTTAGAATGGGTTAACAGCTGTAAGATTTTTACAAGGCTATGGCACTAAAGTGTCTTTCTATGTCAGGCCACCCATGGATTGTTGATGACAACATTGCACCTGATAAACCTCTTGATTCTGCGGTTTTATCACGTTTGAAGCAGTTCTCTGCAATGAATAAACTGAAAAAGATGGCTTTGCGTGTAAGGCTTCTTCTATAGACCTTTTAGCTATGACTAAATAATTTCTGTGCTAATATGCTGAGCATGGATGAACAAGTTTTCTCTCAAGAATACCTAGTTGTGTGTCTTCCTGTTACAATGAAAAAGTAATTATATGCACTTTTAATTAGAATTTCAGCCAAGCAGAGTGCAAACTATTATTTCAAGATCCACCGGAAGGCCATTATTTTTGTACTTTATGAATTTCCTTTGCATTCTTTTTAACGAGACTCATAAAAAAACTTCTTGATTCTAAAGGATATTTCAATACATGGTGGAGTGTTGTTTATTTCTGTCCACAGTAATGATGCCAGAGAATTTTGAAATTTCTTATTTTAGAGCAAGATACCTGAGTGTCTTACATGGCTGTCTTGGTTTGGTATATGGGCATTTTTAATGCCTGCAGGAATGCAAGATGCATCATCAGTTTTAAATTCCCAAGAAATATGGCTATCCTATACCTAATCTGAATTTTGAAGTTCAAGGAATGCAATACTGCTTGTATTTATGTTTCTCATGTATAATGGTTTCTGGCTACCCTTTAGAAACTGGTGGGGTGATTTACTAGAGCCAAAGTTTTTTAATATATTTTCACAGAAAAATTATAAAGTATGAAGGATTTTTTTTTACAATAAATATCATTAATGACTTTTGTTAGATATGTTGTTTTGTTGTTTAAAAAATATGAAATAAAGATCAACTTTTCATTCTTGACAACCCTTACCATCAAAGCAAGGCCAAGGAAATTAGATGCATTGGAGCCAGAAAAAGCTACATGGTTGGACTGAAAAAATTGCATTATGTCCCAATGGTTTTCTCAACAGCTATCATTGGTTAGATGCATTTCATTTATGTGTAGGCTGATATTTACTTTTATATATTGAGTCTTGTTATACATGTGCTTTTGGATTTCCGATTCTTAATTTTGGTTCTCAGTTATGAATTCCATTTTGTATGAGTGTTGGATATGGACGATGAGGCAGCCTCATCCTTATTTCTACATTATCTTTATCCACGTGCCTTAAGATTGGAAGACAAGGCTTGCAGAGGTTCCATTCTGAAGGAACTTGAACTGTTGTTTCATTCCAGTTTTGGTTGTTGCTTCAAGTAGGGAATACCGAGGTTGAAAAGCTAACATGAATAGAATTTGAAAGAGGTTTCTTTACATTCTCTTTTTAAAAATTGCGTTTTTTTTTCTTTCACTGTTGCTATTCTAAGTTTACCATTAAATTAACATAAATCAGCAAAAATGAAATTAGGTCACTTTTTAGTCAACCTTATCCTGAACTTCAAGCATCATTATGTATGTGTGTTTGTAATATTAGAGTTCATACCGGTTTTGAGCTAGGATTTATCATTCCTTCTTTCTGGAAACAGGAAGTTGAAAGTGAGCCATTTTTGTAGTCTTATGCATGTCAAATCCTAATACCACAACATTTATGGTTTTGTTACTTAATCCTAGGTTATTGCTGAGAGGCTATCTGAGGAAGAAATTGGTGGCCTAAAAGAGTTATTCAAGATGATTGACACAGACGACAGTGGAACCATAACGTTTGATGAGTTAAAAGATGGCTTGAAGCGAGTAGGATCTGAACTCATGGAGTCTGAAATCAAGGATCTTATGGATGCCGTAAGATAATATATTTATTTATTTTTTGGGGGTAAATTATGTTTTAGTTTAATCCAATTTCATGATATATGCTGATTTGCATTTGATTTTTGAACTTGACTGATTAGAAGATCTTATAATTCGGCATGTGACAGGCGGATATTGATAAAAGTGGGACAATTGACTATGGTGAATTCATTGCTGCTACTGTTCATTTAAATAAACTGGAGAGAGAGGAAAACCTGGTTTCAGCCTTCTCCTATTTTGACAAAGATGGTAGTGGTTACATAACCATTGATGAGATTCAACAAGCTTGTAAGGACTTTGGTTTAGATGATGTCCATATTGATGAAATGATCAAGGAAATTGATCAGGATAACGTAAGTATTGTTTTTTGTCTTGTTATTGTAAGTTTTCTTGTACTTACCACAATGTTCCTAAAATTCATCTTTCTTGATTATATGCCAACACTGTTATGTGGTAAGTTGTAGATGCCAACTTGTTTGTTGTGTATTTAATGTATGGTTTGTGATGCAGGATGGACAAATAGATTATGGGGAATTTGCTGCCATGATGAGAAAGGGCAATGGAGGGATAGGAAGGCGAACTATGAGAAAAACACTAAATTTAAGAGATGCTTTGGGATTAGTAGGCAATGGATCCAATCAAGTTATTGATGGTTACCACCTTTAGTATTTACTTGGAGACCAAAAAATTGACACAAGATAATTTGGTAAATTTCAATATTATATGTAACTTGACCAAATTTTGCATATCTATTAGTAGACCTATATTTACAAAAGTTTTTCAACTTGATCATGATTAGGTCCATATGGGTAGTACAAGCTTGATGCATTATTTGCTTTGGTGATTCATTGCATGAAAATGTGAAATGGCCCACACAACTTATTGCAGTTTCTTAGTCAAGCTCCATGCCAGGCTGTCATATTATATATATCGCTTTGACCCGGGTTAATATCTTCTCACGTTATATAAAAAGATATTTTTTTTCTGCATACACGATAAATATGCCGGTCTTACTGAAATTTTTATCGTGTGACGATATTAACCCTTTTAACTTTTATCCGTAATCAAAGGTTGTTGCTCCAACTCCCACAAAAAGTAATGATGGAATCAAGAATTATTTTTTAAAGTAAAGGAATAACACCACTCTGTCGGTTCCTTGGTATTTTTATTATTTTTTTTCTTGAAAATATCATGCTATTATTATTATTTTTAAAAAAATCAGTTCTTTACCTCTTATTCTGGGATGAATTTAAATTTTATGTACTGTTAATTTAAAGATTTTATATTATTATTTAACAATGTATTGATATATTCTTATGAAAGTTAAACTTTTTAAATGATTTTGGTAGTAAATTTTTTTTTAATGATTTGACATGCTGATTATGCCACAATTTCACTACAGAAATGCATTAAAAAAAAAATAAACTTTGTGTATGTGGAGTTTGGAGAAGAGATTGATTTGAACCCGGACAGAAAGGGAAATGCATTTAAATTAAAAAATATTTAAACTTTGTTTGGGAGTTTGTAGGGGAAGGGAAGAAAGAGAAGAGAAATGAAGAGTATTTTCTTTCTACGTTTAAGAGTTAAAAATTATAATAGGTAAAATCTATTAAGATAATTATAAAATAACTAAAGTTTAATGTCAACAAACCAGTATCTAGATTCAGAAATTGGTTAGAAAAGAAAGAGGGTTTTGATTTTAATGCTAAGAGTAAATAAATAATTTAAAATGAAACAAATGATTCTTTCATGAAAATTATGAATGTATCATTTTCCGTCATCCGCTCCATTTAGACAGGATGACGGTCAAAAAGGCTTCGTGCTATTACTTCAATCTTTATCATCTTTTACACCCGTCATCATTCTCATATCAATAAAATCAACGATATGTCACAAGAAAAAATCTCCTAGAAAATCTCTTACAAATGTTGTGGGACACCCACTTTTCCTATTATCCACTCAAAGCATAAACAGAAATTAGGAGAAAATTCCTAAAGATAAGGAAAAAATTCATCATGCAGCGCTGATCAAGGTATATTTTTTGGCTGAGATAAAGACCCGTGAGTTCGTAAAAACACGTAGCAGATAATAACGCTTTCACAATGAATTTGCATAATGGATGGAAATTGGAATGTTGACACTAGACTTCAAACCCAAGAATTTTTTTTTTTTTAAACAAAAAATGAAAGACACTTGTAGAGACAGGGCCGAACTAAAGCTTTTGTTTAACAACAAGACAACGAATGTAAATAAAAAAGGATGAAAAACAGTTAATCTCAACGGAATTCTACAGTATTTTCTGTAAAATTCTCTTGAGTGATTTGTCTTCTAGAAAAAATAAATAAGTAATAAAATCTCTAAAGTGGCAGACAGATAACTAGCTCAGTTAGTTTTCTTCTCTTCTTCGTTAGCAGCATCAACCTCTGCAGAATCTACAACCTGACCATCCTCACCTCCAAAACCAAATTCATTTACACGTTTCTTGTCCACTGGGTAAACCCACTTCTGGTATAGATATATGAGAAAGATAAGATCTGCAAGCCAGGAAAGGGCAAAAAGAAATTAAGACAACAATAAAGGCCATCTAACAAACAAACTGATTCCAGCATGTAGCGCAATTGGGAGAAAAATCAATTTTTTAACAAGGTTAATTCATCTCAAACAATAAATCACAAAGCAAATATTATTTCTGAAATGACTTCACTTCAGCCATGATTCCGATTTAATTTAAATGAGAACTAAATTGTCCAATAATGGAACAAATCATTGCATTAAAGAACTATAAGCCTTTCAGCTAAGTGGCAACCATGAAGACTCATGAAGTGGTAAAGTAAGGAAATAAAGCAACACTATAAAATGCAACTGAACCATCTATTCCATTAGTTCTGTAGCACCTTCCCTTCTTTGAAAGTGGAACCATCAGCTCCAAAACTCCTTGAGTAAAAAGTAAACTAGGTGCCTCTGTCTTCTGGGAAATGCTTCTCAAAGTAACAAAGTTTCACCTTCATCTTGGAGATTCGCGGCAGTGATTCAAATTCCCAATATGTAGTATAAATATAATCCCATTATGTAATATGAATATATATCAGAAAAAGACTAATAGAGGATGCTAGTAGAGACCATTTCATTTGCCAATGACCTTGTAGTCCAGGTCAAGTTTAATAGCTCTAGGCTGAGCTGGGATTCAAATTCCCATTATATATATCAGAAAGAGATTAACAAGGCTGATACTAGAGAACATTTCACTTGCCATTAACCTTATAGTCTAGTGGCTCCTAGCTTCTTTGGGAAGTACTTATCCTGAGTTCAACCTCTAGTTACTCTTAATGCTTACAGCTAACCCATATTATCTCCTCCCCTCACCAGGCCTTAGCACCTCTTTTGTAACCCAAAACAGAAGAAAGATCTTCATATATCACATACAGAGCATACAATTATGAGCAGATGGTTAGGATCTTATGATTCCAATCTTACCATCACGGAAAACAGAAAGCCGATGTAGTGTTGGCATTTTAATGACAAAGGCAAAAAGATCATCAATGATGGTGTTGAGAAATTTGTAAGTCATCTGCCTCCAAGGAAGATGAGCAACAGATTTAAGCTTGTAGTTGATGAACAATTGAGGGCACATCATAATAAAGCCTGCATTATTTTTTTCAGCAAAAGGAGAATGGACATTACAACATTCACAAAACCAGAAAACTCAATGATCATGGTTAATGATCCAATGACAGTAGATAAATCGGTTTATTATTTTGTTATACAGTGCTTTACTGTTCTTTCCTTAAATAGAAAAAAGCAGAGGGTAATTAACAAAAAAGTAAAATAGCTACCAAGGAAAGTAGCAAACAATGTTATTGGTAAACTTCTTATTTGTTCTATATTGGCCCAAAGACAGAATAAAGGGAAAAAGAGAGAAAAACCAGATATTATTATGATATACCTTGCCTAGAAAGAACTAATTATGCTTACAACAGGATACACTCTGCTTTCAGAATTGATGGCCATGTTAACTTTGGTCAATCAACTCCCTAGTTAAAAAGCAATCTACAAAATCCTTCTCTCCAATTTGAACCAAAAAAAAAACTCTGCATTTAGGAGGTTTAACCCGATATATTTACTAGTCGGTGTTGGCACCTATAATCATCACACTAGCAAAAAATACTAAGTTATAATAAATTTATAACTTTCATGCCAAAAATGGTTTATTCACGATTCTTTTATTCATGGTACAGGAACTGTCACAATTAAAACTTAGTAAAGCAAATTTATCAGAGTGAAAGCACTTCTATTAAACTTAATTTTAATACTCATGGCCATAAATGGAAACCCCCCCCCCCCCCAAAAAAAAAAAAGGACAAATACACAATGATAACAGAAAGAGTACTTACCAAACATGTAGACACAACTAGTGAGTGAAGATAGAATCCAAGAATACCAGCTCTTGTGACGCTCATACATCAGCGAGTAAACAGAGAAGCAGGCAACAAGGAGTAATAGAACATATGATAAATACTTCATTGCAATATCATCATATTCTTTTGTCTTATTCTGTACATATGACTCACGATCTCGGAGCCTCAACATAGGTATCCGACCTGTCCTATCAATCTGGGGATGAAGAAAAAGAACAACATAAATTCCAGATTGCAGACATCAAAGAAAACATAAAAGAAATTGAGAAACATGACAATTTGCATAAGCAGACTAAAGCTAGAAAGCAACTTCAAAATGCACCCTCTTCCTACAAACCAAAAAAGTGATAAAACAAACATAAAAGTAAAGGTCTCAGCAAAATGGTATGCATAAATATACAGAGATGTAAGAGCCGCAATGCCAGTACTCAGTAACAGTAATCATGTCTCTAGAAACACGTTACTTTTTATATCAGAATACACAATTATCAAATATGTTAACATATTAAACAACAACATGAAGATCATGAAAGACACCTCTATGTGCATAGCCTTTCCAATTTTCCAGAACTCAATAATGCAACCAATTCCAGAGCTTGCAAGAATCATCCAAGAGGTATCATTGTCAAGCAGATACAGGAAGACAATAATCTGTGAAACAAAGCTCACGACAACAGACTTTGCAGAGAGTCCTTCCATAGATTTATTTTTGTTCCAAAATTGGATGTCTGGGGAAGAAGGAAATAATTAGATGACCAACCAAATCCTCCATAATTTCCTTGTCATCCCATTTCAAACAGAATCACTTACCATTCTTGAAAGCCAAGAAGTCAAAAACTGAATGAAGAAGAGAAACCATCATAGTAACACCCAGGAGGTAAGGATTTCCTTCCAAGAATACCCTCTGATATAAAGAACAAATAGTCAGGCATATGAAGTTGTTCTGTGATAATAAATCCAGCATTGTTAGTATTTATCATAATTTGGTTGAGCATGACATAACAAAAAGCATTGAAATATACTGCCACTTCATCAAGAAGAAATTGGATAGTAGGCTGTTTACTACTACCCATAGAGATATTTCAAAACCTCACAAACAAATTGGGAGTATTGAAAATATAAAATGAAGAATTATGTAATTATCGTAGATTTGTTTTTTATGATAGAACATGTTATAGGGTAGATTTGTTTCTTATTTGTTTCCCTAGATTCAACTCTCTTTCTAAGAAAGTAATTTCTCTTACACATCGATATAATGTAATACTCTGTACATGGGAAATCAATGAATGATATTTGAACTCCAAATTCCAAGTCATACCTTCAACTCATCACCCTCTCCGTCAACCATGCTTCCATAACTACGTTGAACTTGGAAGGACTGCTCAATCTGCAGGAATAATTGCCACTTTGTCATACTAATGGGACCAACCTCCAGATTAAGCAGCAACTCAGTTACTGTCTCATTCATTGGTATCAGCTTATCCCTGAGTAACCAGAATTCATTGAAAAATACAGTTGGGTAGTAGTTCCCTGTGATAGGGTCAATGCTCAAGTCTGGGCATCCAAAGTTAAGGAAACTCACATAAGATCAGTTAACAAATGCGTCACCTGACTGGAAGGTTATTAGAAGGTAGTTAAAATTGGAATGACAAAAAGAAATAAAAATCATAAATATGGTGGAAGTGACAAAAAAAATATTCACGTGTACAAGCCCCTGCTATCTAAATATTTTTATACGAGTACATAAATCTTGCAGAATATGAATAATACTCTTTTGAATACAAGACATGTCCAGAAACCAAGGCCAAGAAACTACAGTCGAGACAAGAAAAAAGGCCAATTAGCAAAAGATCTAAATTCCAAGGATACGTGGGGCAATGTTAGGTGGGATGCTACTTTTTGGGTACCTGCAAACAGGAAAAGGCAACTTAATAATAAGCAGCATGAAGAAAACCCATTATCACAGGCTTTTCTACCATAATGGCAACTAGAAACTTTCAAGGGAAAATATAAAATACAATACAAGTTTAAGATGCATCTCTAAAAACGAGTTAAGAACACAAATAGAACCAAAAGACCAACACAAATACACTAGTTATAGCGGTGATGGGAATCATGAAAGCAAACAGAAAACTGTGTTATAATTTCCGAGGGAGTTTAAAAACAAATTACATTGCTTAGTATAATTCAAGTTCTCAACTACTGCTACTATAGCACTTTTAGGTTCAACCATATAAATCTAGGGTATTGGGCTGCTCCGCAAGTTCCTTTGTGTATTGAAACTAGGGTGTCAAGAGAATTAATTTTTTCATTATTCTGCCAAAGAAAGACTTTCACCATGGATCTTCTTAGAAAAAATATGAGTGAAGGAAATGTCTTCATTGAGAGAACAAGTTACTGTTTCTCCATTGAAACAAAAAACAAAGTCAACAACTTCGCAGTCAGGCCTTCAGTAACAACAATCATTAATATTAACAAAACATCAATTGAAAACAATGACAAAAGTATAGGTCCATAACTTTCTGTCCAATTCAAGTTAAAACCTTCAACCAGCTAAACCAACCATACGTTCCCATGTATAAGGCACTCTGACTTATCTAAAAATAATGTGCAACCAATATAAGGCTAAGACTGACATGCATAAATCCACAAATGCAAATGTGAACTTAAGATTGAATACTGACAACCAGATGCACTTAAGTAAAAGCCAATTCTTGGACCAAAGACTATATTCCAGATGTAGGAGTCCATAGACATGACCTTCAACTGACATCACATCATTTAAGAATAGCAATAAATTCAATCTATTTGGGCGGTCGATCTTGAAAATTGGAGCCAAAAAGACCCAAACGGAGGGAGATTTAAGAGTTGAGGGCAATGTAAAGCACCCATTAACCTAATTCAATTTAGTTATTTGCTTAAAAGTTACAATTAATCTGTTATTATTTAGCTCAAATTCATGGTTAACTATCTGGATCCTCTACATCATTGTTAAGTTCCAGTATTAGAGCCGGAATCTCCCTGAAAAGAAAGGGGGGAATTAAAATGAATTATCATTCTATGAGAGGTAGCTAATTGCTTCAACTCTCTAAGGTAATAGCCTCATATAAAACTAAAGACCAACATATGCCCATTAAAAGAAGGCCAGGTAATCTTCCTGACTCTTGCATCTTCCTGCATGATGCTTTCTCAAAGAATAATGATCACAGGTCATGATTTTATACAGAAATTAATGACTGGCTGAAAAATGGTAAAATATAAGATAATATTTTCAAAATTTAGTGCACTAGAATGTTCAATGAATTGCAAGAAACATACTGTGTGAAATCTGCAACCAAGTTTATTGTTATATTTGGTTTAAAATATGAAGCCCACTCCACAGGGCCATCGTCCTCAGAATCATTTTGAGTATCATCAACCACCTGACACAACAAAAGAGATCTATATTGGGATCATCACATGAAGTCTGTAAACCTCTAAATTTAACTGCAGTTGATAGGAACCATCATATTTACTAGCACATGTGTTGTTGATCGTATGAGTAACGAGTTGGCTTGAAGTTAATCATAAAAAGTAGTATATGAACAAAGAACAAACCTCGGAGGTCACTTGACCTTCACTAGAATCAGGTGAAGACCCCAACAGACTCCTCCTTTTATCAGCTCTTGTCTTGGGCAAGTATTTCACAACAGCTAAAACCAATAAAAGGAGAGACACCATAAACCACATTCTTAAAGTTATACATTTTTAAAGTGAGTAAGGAATCAATAAAAGGAAAATAAAATAAAATTATCTTACGATGTGTCCTTCCAAATGCTGCATGAGGCTGGTATTCCGGGTCATTTGGGTCAGGTGGATATCCAGAATTTGCAAAGAAAACATGAGCATACAAACTCCCGTTGTGCTTCAAAGCCTGAAAAAAAAAAGAATAACTAATGATGTAAAGTCCACTAACTACATTTATTAAGGGATATAGTTTAAAGTTAAAACATTATTGAATAAACTGACATTACTGTTTGTTTTTTCTATGATCAGATAATTTATCTACATTGAGCCCAAAACGACGTCGTTTTAAAAAAGAAATCAAAGCATTTATGTGATTATAATTTATTTCGGATTATAATAGTCTTTTTCAATATAAAACGACTACATTTGTGAGCGAATTAACTTATCTACATTAATTGTAAAAAACATTAAAACCATAACCTAAAAGCATAAAATAGGAGAAGGAACAAACCTCAGATGGGTGATACTTAAGAGTAAGAGATCGAGTACCGTTAGGTCCCCAAGAAGCAAATGGAAGATTGGTTTCATGCCACACAAGAGCACTTTCACTATCAAAGTCATTAAACGTGTCATGCTCCGAAAGATAAAGCCACATATCCTGAACAAATTTTCCAATAAAAAAAACAAATTGATTGTAACATGAAGTATAAAAGCCTTCGAAACCGATCGAAATCAAGAACTATTGGCGTTGGTGAGTATTACCAGGGGTTGAGATTGGTGAAAGAGGTTGGAGATGAGAGCAGAAGAAGGTTGGGTGGGGGTTTTGGGAGAGAAGAATTTGGAAGCGAAATACCAGAACACTGCTATGCGTATGATTCCTGTGATGGTTTGCCCAAACCCACCTTGCTCTCTCCTTTGCCCTTCTGCCGCCGGTGGCGCCATCTTCTTCGGCGGCGGCGTTTCGGCGTTTTCCGTTTCGGAATGGAAGTGTTTGGCGAAATTAGTTGATGATAGTATACAGTGAAAGATTCATCATATCATGAATGCCAATGATAATGAATTTAGACTTTAGATAGTTATGAGGCTTGAATTTCAAAATTTGTTGTACTGAAGAATTAAACTTCTAAATCTAAACAACCTTATTCGGACGAAAGATAAATTATGGGTAAAGTGTATCTAATTTTTAAGGATATAAAATTATGTTATTTTAAGAGAGAGAAATATATAAATAAAGATAAAAAGTTATATAACGTTTGGACTTTTTTATTCCATTTCTTTTTTTTTGTGTGTGTGAAAATATTCCATTTCTTTTACTGGAACAAATTTTAAAATACAGAGAAAAGTTATTTTTGGGTCTCTGATTAAAGAATGTTATTTATTTTAATCTCTTACAAAAATAAATTAGTCACTTAGTCTCTATAAAATTGAACGTGGATCCATTTCAATTCTATTCTTTCGAAGAATCAATGTGGCTCTTTTTTGAATTTATGAGGAATCATGATTCCAACTAAATGAATTCACTTTGAATTTTTAAGAATTTCCAGAATAATTTTTTCTTTTATAAGAGACCAAAGTGTGAATTATATTTTTTTGCTAGGCACCCAATTTTGCTGTGAAATATATAAGCTGTTTGGGTTTTTTTATTCCACCTCTTTCACTGGAAGAAATTTTAATCCATATCATATTACTGTTCTAATTTTTTTTTTGGTATAAATACTGTTCTAATTTTAAAATAAGATAAGTTATGCTTGTAATATTTTTTTTCTTACAGTTTTTTATATTTATTTTATTATCGTTATATCAAATCCAAATTAATAACTTATTTTATTTTTCAAATATAAAATAAAATCTATATTTTATGATGTCAAAATACAATACAAATAATACAAGTGGTTGAGTCATAAAATAATTTTGTGTGCTATTATTACCTTTTTGTTGTGCATTCTTTTGCATAAAATAAAAAAGTGGTAAAGAAATATAAGAATGATTAGTTTTATTTTTCCTCATGTTGAGTTGTACAAGGTAAAAGAATTAAGAGACTAGTATTGTTCCTTAAATTATTTTTTATCCATTATTTATACTATTTAAATAATTATCATTTTATTTTAACATATTTACTAAATATTACCTTAATTCCACGTCAAATCAAGTAGAACTTAGGAATATGGTAGTTAAAATCTCGATTTAATACTACGATTTTATATTTTTATGAATATTTTTATCAAAACGATTTTATCAATATTCAAATGCTTTTACGCTTTCATGATTTTTTATCTCCCTTCTGATTTTACGTAAAATTTCAATTTTAACTACGGTAATAAGATGCCAAAAATAGATTACCAAAAAAATAATAATAATAAGATGCCAAAAGTACTAAAGGCCAAAGAGATTAGAACTTTTATTATTGTAATGGTGCTGTTAATGTAAAATATCTATTTTCTTACAATTTTTTTTTTTTAAAATTGTGTAGGCATTATAAGCGCAATTTCAGGTTTGTGGTGGTTTAAGAAAATTCTTTAAAAATTAATCATTCAATTTTCATTAGAAAAAAAGTGTAAACAGACTCATAAAATTTTGAGTTAGAGATAATGGTTAAATGAAGTCTTTATCAATATAACAATTTTACAAATTAATAAAAATAAAAAGAAGACATATTACAAATTTATTTCACTTATTCAAAGTACTTGCCCCCATACACAACATGTGGTATCTGTAATTTGAAGCATGCAGCACATAATATAGCATAGAAGCTCATGATCTTCAAAATTACACTTTCTCACTTGCATTGGGAGAAGCCAGAGGAAACAAAGCAAGCAATTCTGGCTCAGTGTAACCTGGTTTAGACCTTGGTGATGGATGCAAATAAAACCTCCTCTCTTTGATAGCTTTCTCTTCTTCTTCTATGTTTAGTCCTGTTGTTACTGACTCTTCTTTCTTTTCATCTTCCATAATAGTTAATTGAGAGAGCAATGTTGAAGGGGTGGTGGGGCTTGGAAGAAGACTTGAACTACCTGATACAGGACTTGGAGGAAAGCTAGAATTTCTTGACTTAGAGGGTGATAAACATGCACCTGTTTTATAATAAAAATTAGGAGGTTTAACAATCTCAAGTTTAGGCTTCATGTATTTCCTTCTCTCATGGAGTTTGGCTGTTGTTGTTGTCGTCGTCATCGTCTTCTTCGCATTGGTAACCTTTGTTGAGGCCTCTCCTTCTTTTGCTGCATTGGCTTCTGAGGGACCTGTTAAACGCTGCACTACTTCTCTGAATGCATTTGTGTCTGTGTGAACAAATGTGGTTACTGGTTTACAATTATCAGCTCCTGAACCATGCATTGGTGGCTTCTCCATTGTCATTACTTCATTTGACAATCAGATTAGCACCTCACCTGCAATATTAATTCATGATTAAATTAAACTGTAAGCATGCCTGCATTCAATGGAAGATGTAAATCATACATAAAATGATCCATGGCATACTTAAGATTAAGGAAGAGGAGTTCTTAAGAGTTGTGTTAATAAACACAGGGCACAGGCATGCATTTGAATTTTGAAACTAAACTACAAACAAATGTCCCTCAATAATGTCCTAGATAGAGGGTAGGCATTTTGTTGAGCCAACCCATCAAGAGCCAACTCAGTAAATTATGTTATTCTTATAATAGGATGTGGCTGTGATTTTGCAGCTCATGACCCTTTATGCCTAACTGACTGTATTACCTAGTTTACCTGTTTTTCTTTGACTCTTGAGGTCTTTGAGTTGGACTTGTCTGGCAGTTCTTCTCTCTCTCTCTCTCTCATTTAGCCATGGAATACATACCAACTCTTATTTTATTTTTTTTGGTTTCCCAAAGTATTCTCGGACCGACAACCGAAGATTAATCCTTTCAAAGTGGGAGATCACATTAAGTGGATAAACCTCTCCCAACAAAGCATTTTTCATATACACAGCCAGGGATCAAACCCTTATCAGCATGATTAAGGAACCAGCTATCTACGGTTATCTCTTTTTTTTATCTCCAAATAATGTTATTTTTATTTAACAAAATGTTAAAAATGCATGCAATGACTTTCTATAGGGCTCCCGCTAGAAAAAATGCATTCTATATTGATTGCAAAGTTATAAAGTTCAATTGAGATTGAACAAACTCGAATGGTGGATTGGATACAGAATTTGACCTTTGACAAAGCTGACATGAATCATTACCATATAATATAACAACACGAGCTTAAAAACCAAATTTCAGAAAAAACATAATTAAGAAACTTAGAAACTAAAAATGATAGGAACAAGTTCTTGCCTACCTAATAAGGTGGTTTGATGGTAGTAAAGCAACGCTGCTACTTTCTTGTATCTTAATATTCCAAAGAAGAAAATAAGTTGAAAAAGAAAGGAAAAGGAAGAGGAAGAACAAAAAAGTCTTGAGAGGGGGTGAGAGCCTTATTGGGAGTGTAGTTAAAGATTTATGGTACAAAATTGGAGTCAGTTAGGACAAAGAATCTCTGACCTCAAAAAGCAGTCTTACCATTAGCTTTGCCATAACAACTACCTGTTGTAAAGGGCAATGAACCATGCCACTTTCCTTCCAGTTATTGCCAAAATAGGATTGGCTTAACTAAGATTCAAAGAAAAATCAACAATTTTAAAGAGAGAGACAACTTGAGGAATATTACCTTTATCAAAGATAATGGTCATCTAGATGATCAATGCTCATGACAGGACATGGTGAAGAAACAAGTCTTATTGTGTATGTCTAAGATCTAGATGGCAGAAAAATAACCACCGTCTATCTTTGTACCTTTTATTTGGAATGTTCTGGTTTCTCCCAACTTAATTTACCTTAAAAAGGTTACAAGGTTGTACTAAAAAAAAAAAGGGTTACAAAAAAAAATAAAAATTCCACGCGGTAATTTACTTTAAAAAGAAAAAAGTTAGTTTAATTTCATCGAAATTTGCTTGATCTTCATTATTGCTAACACGGAAAGAAATACACGAAGTATAAATTTTCAAACGAGCAATCCGTCACGTCAATCGTTGTATCATGTTGTATTTTGTTTTGAAAAGTAGGAAAACGTTGCCATTTCTAATGGTCATAAATAGTATCTTAACAAAATATCGTTTGCCTGGTAACGTGAACATCGCATTTCATGTCGCTTCATTCACGAGGAACTTGGCAAGGAATGAAAAAAAAAAATGCAGGTATAAATCACAGTCACGTTTTAAGGGAACTAATCTAACCTGAAAACCTAACCTGAAAACCTAACCATGAAAAGAATGAACAAAAAAGTGAACCTAATAGCAAACAAAAATATTTAGCTCTGTAAAAACAATAAAACAATTAAATAGTTATCCTAATGTTTAATCAAGCTTTTTTAAAGTAGCCAGTTAGGTTTGACTGATGATCCCAAAAATCCTGAACAAGCTCTTATCCTTTTCAAATTCAAACTGAAGGATGGAAAACAGGAAAGCTTCATGCTTCAAATTCATACCCATCATGAAATGATCCTCCCAAAAGCTTGAACATGAAGACACATAAATAATTTTACGTTACTCCTCATTATACAAGAGCCTCTTATACTTGAAATGTGAACAATAACAGTTGAAAAGAAGGATTATATTATTGCAAACTATATATTCAACCGTATAAATGAATCTCTACTTAAAGAGATTAAATAACCTATTGGGCTAAGCCCAAGAAAAATTCTAGAATACAACAATAATAAATAAAATAATTATTATTATTTACAACACTTTCCTTCAAGATGAGGAATAGATATTTATTAGTAAGTTCTTGAATGAGGGATGTCCCTCTATCCAAATATCAACTAATTGAAGCCCAGAGGGAATGTATGGAGTGACGATCAAACCGCTATCAAGTTTCTCTTTGATGAAATGTCGATCGACCTCAATATACTTATTCTGATCATGTCAAACTGGATTATGAACTATACAAATGACGGACTTATTATCACAAAACAACTTCATAGTGTCCTTCACATCTTATTTTGAGACCATCAATTATAATTTTCAACCATAATAATTCACAAATGCCTTGAGCCATAGCTCAAAATTCGGCCTCTACACTTGACCTGACAACCACGTCCTGTTTCTTACTTCTCCATGTCACTAAGTTACCACAAAGAAACATACAATAACTGGTGGTAGATCGACGGTCAATCACGGATCCAACATAATTGACATCAGTATAAACTTATAAAGAGAGATTTCCATCACGCTGGAACAATAGTTCTTTACCAGGAGTGATTTAACATACTGAAGAATTTTCTCCACTACTTGCATGTGTTTTTCTTTTGGATTATGCATGAACTGACCAATGATACTAATAGGTCTGGTTTAGTATGAGCCAAATATATCAGTCTCCCAACTAGCCGTTAATATTGTCCTTTATCAACTGAAGGACTCTCCTCTTCACAACTCATCTTGTGATTCTGCTCAATAAGAGTACTAGAGGGTTTATACCCAAGTTTTCCTGCTTCTTTAAGATCTTTAAGAAGATCAATGACATATTTCCTCCGACTGATAAAGATTCCTTCCTTTGAATGAGCTACCTCTATACCTAGGAAATATCTCAACATCCCAATGTCTTTAATTTCAAATTCAGAGGCTTGTCATGCTTGTAAAACATGTCTCTCCACAATATCATCACCTGTTATAATAATATCATCAACATACACAAGGAGCACAGTGAACTTCCCATCTTGGGAGTGCTTAAAGAATAATATATGGTCTCCTTGACTTTGTTTGTATCCTAAGATAATCATAACCTTGGTAAATCTCCCAAACCACTAGAACCAAAGATCAGAAAGAAAAAATGCACTGTCATTATTATCATTTTAGCCAGCTTTCTATCTCGAGGCATATCCTTGTCTTCAAGTACTAAAGGACAATAAGACATACTTAATTTTTTGAATTCCCAATTCCTAAAATGCTGGATTTCTGGGGTCTCCAACTCAGAACAATGCCTCTATCCATTTATTTCGCTGTGTTTATCTGTTTGTATGCACTGTGCAACACCCCACCGTCAGATACCATCGGACTTTGTTTCCGGGAGAGATGGGGAGTACTTTTCCATGAGCTTGGCTTGCTCATCATTAAACTTTTCCTCCAACTGCACCCTTTCCTCCCAGTGCCTCTGCATCATTGCAGCAATATTGTCTTTATGAGCTTGACGGAGTTTCTCCTCTTCAGCAACAAAGTTTTCCATTTCTTTATCTTGAAACTCAACAAATTTTAGATATTCATCCACCCTATCATCCACAAAAACCAAAATTTATCATAAGCCATTGAAAATATAAGTACCACAATTGCACCACCAAAACAACTGGACTACATTCTTTCTATACATGTATATAGACCTTTTCTTAAAATATTAATTTTGTAAGGTCATTTGAAATCAGGTTTCTTTGAATTTGCCTTGGGTCATCCAGTTCAGAATCACCTAGGAGATATTGTCTTTCCCAAAACTTAACAGATGTGAATAAATAATTAGTTGGGATTAGTCCAACTGAATCTAACATACAATCTCAAGGAAATGACATTTCCTTACTTGACTCTCCTTTGCTCTGCATTTAAAGGACTAATACTTGACTGCTTCACCTTCTCACGTTTCTCCTGTTGCATTCTCTCAAAATCTTCTTCCTTTGCATTCCTTGAATCATGAATGATTTTGATCTGGTCCTTAAAAAATTGTTCTTGCATGTACATCTTCCATTCAGACACAATATACAATGGTAAGAAAAAATAAGAAAAAGAAGAAATATTTCGTAACCTAGAAAAAAAGAAATCAGTGACGATGAAAAAGACAAACCAGAAGGGAAAAGCAAATTGAGATTAGAATCATCTCGTGTGTAAAAGAATAAATAATTTTTTGGATAGCAAACAGATAATGCCTTTTTTCATTTCTTACTTTCTTATTCTTTTTTGTCACTCCAATATATATATAGCTTATGTAGTCTCATGTTGCACGAGAAAAATAATTTTATGTCATAGACACATAGTGGTGGGGCCCACCATCTAAAAAATAAAAAAGAAAGAAAAGAAAAATTGCATTGTTATCGAAGGGTGTATAGGAAGGAAAACTTATCTCATATAACATTAGAATAGTTTTTTCCTATATATATATACTCAAATTTTAAGGGGGCAGAATAGTTTTTTCCTATATATATATATACTCAAATTTTATTTTTATTGTTTTTTTCTCAATCTCTTCATACCTTTCATTTGGGTTCATCTACCACCGACCCCAACTAGTTTGGGATAAAGGTGTTGTTAATGTTGATGTTGAAACAGATAACGCCTGGTTTTATTAAGCATTATATTATTAGCTAAAAGAGCAAACCAACGAAGAATAGCATGAAATTATCAGGACACTCAGTGGAAAAGTAATTGGATCAATTAATTAATCAACACAAACTGACCTGGCAAAATGAGTCATGGGAAGTGTGCAACAGACTCTATAACAAAACAGTAGTAATCACCATTTACTAAATCATTACAAGAATATCTGTTGTTTTTCTAAAGCTTGATAGAAACATCCTCTTATAAATAAATTATAGCATTCTGGGCCAGTGCAACTTCATTATCATTGCTCATTGATTTAATATGTGAGAGAGGGAGAGAGAGAGAAGGCACATAGATTAAATAACCGAATAACTCTTCCTCCTTGCTCCTCCAATTTGTCAGGTTAGACTAAAGTTCTATTGGCACATTAGTCAAATTAATATACAAAACCATCTGAGTTGTGAAGAGAAGGAAAATGTGAGGAAGTATAGATTATCCATGCTAAAGAAAATTCAGAAATTGCACTATAAAAATATAAGTTACAGCTAACACCTTTCAATGAAACAGATCATTCTAGGAAGATCCAAACCTCATCTATCAACAGCTAAAAGTACATCAAGCAAAGCAAAAATGCATCTATCAACAGCTCCATAAATATAAACCATAAATTTTTCAGATGTTAGTATTACCTCTTCCTTATTCTCTTCATGTTGCATTTTAGTTCTCAATCTCACAATGCGATTTTCCTCTATTGTTTTTCGCAGCTTCTCAGACACTATACCAAAAGATTCTTCAAGAGCTTTTGCATGTTTTTGTTCTTTGACAACCCTGTTCTTCAAATAAAGAAGTTGCTGGTTGTCCTCACCCATTTTCCGAACTTGGTTTGTAACCATCTCTTGGTATAATCTCATCTCATACTTGAGTCTGGATTTACCTATACAATTTCAGATAAAAAGAGACAAAAGAACAAAGTCAGTATACTGTCTCCATATAAATGCCATTGTTGACATGCAACAAGTAGACATCAAAGACCAGTACAATGTGAGTATGAGGAAGAAAAAGAACTGAAAAAGGAAGGAGGAAAACGAACCTTGGGAATGCCTATTGAAAAATTCCAGGTCTTCTTTTGCAGCCATGTATCCATAAAGCTGTCGCTTGCCACCAGGGAGAAATAAATTACGGTGACCAAACCAAGCATCTCGGCCAGTTCCTTGCTCAGCAAAATGCTTGTGCAGGCGGTCGGCCTCAAAATAACCTGTAGCTGAGGGTTGAAATATCAAAACACTCATTCCCCGATGACCCTGTGGGCCATAAGATTGTCGAGCTTTCTCAGCATCATATCCACTAAAATAATCAAGAAGCTCCTTGTTACCCATACCTATCCACTAAATACAAAGAATATTGGTTTTAACACAAAAACCAGAAATAGTTAAGGAAAATGAATAATGTTTAGCTACATTCATACAAGAGGTCAAAATAAGACTTATACTATTGCCAGTTATTCATCATTTGATGCAAATAAGAAAACATAGTTATACCTTCTCCTTTTCATCCTGTTCAAGTTTCGTATTTTGAATGATAACAATAGGAGGCCAAACTATTTCATGATCTTTCTCCTCATCATTTAAACCTTTCCATTTACCGAATACTTCCCCGGCTGGAATTACTGATGTACCTCTTCTGCGCAATTCCTCATCCAAAAGATCAGCAAGCTCCCTATGGATCTTTAGCCTTATTGACCCCTTTGTTTTGGCATGATTTATCAGAGGCTGCAGTCCTGTGTACCAATCAATAGCACCAGGACCATCTTGACAAGCTGGACAGTGCCACTGCCTTTCTGGTTCATTAATCTTTTCAACAGTCAGGGCATCCAAAATCTCAAAGAATTTCTTGAACCATTTGCTCTTCTTACGAGTCTCATGGCTCTTTTGACTAGTATCAGAATCATAATCGTCACTCATTAGATCATCATCAGTATCCTCCATAAAATCCGACCCCTCCTCCCCATAATCATCAACACTATTATCCATCACAGGGGAATCTGCTGTAATTTCATCCTTCACATGGATATCATCAACACTCTTGAATTGCTTAGAACCAGTCCTTGATTGCCAATTCCACCCATGCTCCAGCGGAGGTCGAATTAATGGATTTGAAGTCACATTGTTGCCTTCAGATCCACTTGTAGTTAACTGGGGCCTTCTTCCATTTCCTCTGCAAGCAGGTTTCTTAAAGTTATCATTCTGTGTCAGCCAGGTATTTCTAGAAGCCCTTCCAACTCTATTCTTGGATCTCCTTGCATATACCTCCCATTCACCATCATCTTGTCCTGGGTCTAGGTTAACATCAGCAACAACCTCAGTCAATAGCTCAATTTTTGGATGAGACACAGATTTGCTTTTCCCTTTGGAAGAAGAATCATCATTTTTTGCCACAGTAGAAGGTCTCCCACCTCCTCTTTTAGAACTCATTTGTAAAAGCTAAGTTCTGGATCATGATTTTTCTCAGTTAAATACAAAAACATGGAATTGATAATGTTCATAAAGAACCACCAAACAAATAATTGAGGCACTGACAATGCATCAACATTAAATGCTTTTATATAAGCATATAAATAATACTAACATAAAACGTATGATGCCTAAACTAACTCATCACTTGTCTTCAACTACTTCATTATTTTTTTCTAGAAAAAACAATTTTCTGTCTTCTACAAAACATGCAATAAAAGCGAAGATCAGCTTTCACATAGAATATTAGAAACAAAGAAAGGATGTATAGAATTGGGTACCTCGGTGATCTCGAAGCACGACCGGGGAGCTAAGTGAAGTGAAGTGAAAGGATAGAGCTTCTTGCTTCTTATGTTGTTGTACTTTCGGACTTGAAAACTTTATGAAATTCTATTTTGAGCAAAATTCACGCGCGCGTTGAAAATTTTATGACGTTATCCAACTTACGTATGATAAGAATAGGGGAATGAATGTAATAATAATTGGATAAAATTAACCATCATTGTCAAAATCATCACCAGTTACGGAGGAAGTAAATCATTTAGTATTTAATAATTTAATAAAAATAAAAAGTTAAATTTATAATACTTATTAATTTTACAAAGAAACATATAATATCTTAAATGTTTATATTAAATTCAATAAAATTGTAATTATACTCTTATGAATTTAATAGTTGAAATTTAAAATGCAATGCAACGTAATTTTTAAATTTTTTTTGAATCTTTGCAACAAATATTGAAGTATTAAAAAATGTCAAAATATCGGTAAGTGTTAAAAAAAAATATCGGACATGTGATTCATAAATCACATTTCTCTTGCAAAAGTACACACACGTAAATTAATGCACGCATTTAGACACCTTACGCTACAGCGCTATATAAGCATCGGGAGTTCGCATTTCCCCATCTGTTACTTGAAATGTCCTTGTCCGAATATTATTAGTCATTCCACAAGTGAAACTCGATTGCGTGAGTAGGGGTGGCAATTTAAGACACGACCCGCCAACCCACACGAAATTTTCGTGTTCTGTTAATAAATTCGTGTTTGGGTTGAAAAATATAACACGAAAATATTCGTGTCGGGTCTTGTCTGACCCGCAAATATAATTTTTTTATTTTTTCAAGGTTATTATGGTAATTTTATTGAATGATATAAAAAAAAATATACACTCTAGGTTTCTTTTTATTGAAGATTTTTTTTTTGTTATATTGCAATCAGATTTGGTGCTTTTTTGAGGCGAGTCGTGTAATAAACGGATCACACTTATATTATAAGATTTTTCGGGTCGTGTCGTGTCAACCCGCAGAAAAAGTGGGTCGTGTTCGGGTTGAGAATTTTGACACTAATAATTAATCGGGTCGTGTTCGGGTTGAATCTATTCGTGTTCGTGTCAGACACAGGTCGACCCGAACCCGACCCACGAACACGATTTGCCACCCCTATGCGTGAGTGCTCGTTACTTTTCCTTTTCTTTGTTTTTAATTAATTTTCTATTCTTGTAGTTCGTAATCGATTGATGAAAGTTAAATCTTTTAAGTTATGCACTTATACTCTACCCAAAAAAAAATCTTTATGTTACATAATATTATCCTTTACTTTTTATCATTAATTTGTAACCTATTTATTTAGGTTAAAATTTTCATTTTATTATATATTGTTTTTCTAATTTATGAGTACCTATTACTTTTCTATTATAATAATTTATAATTCATCTGAATGGGGTTAAATTTTCCTTTTTAATAAGTCACAATGATATCCTTTACTTTTTTCTATCCCGATAGTTTGTGATCTTATTTTTGGTGGATGTTAAATTTACTTTTGTTATATATTTGTTTCCTGATTTATGATCATACAATTACTTTGTTTATATGATGATATTATATCACTACGATGAATGATATTTACATCTTCGTAGTTATTTATGCTAATCTTTTTCTTTTTCTTCTATCTTTTATATCTCACCTAATCACTTTCTTGTATCTCTTTAGGCACCTAAAATTGACTTAAAAAATTGGAACAAATACAATCATAGATAATGCAGTCTCCAACAATCATACATAATGCAGTCTACAACAATATACACTTATTTCTCTCCGCTATCTCATAAATAAATACAACAGGAGGTGGTTGCAGCATTTTACAGTTTACTTGCAAAGAATGCCTCCAAATTGAATATTAATGCTAAAGTATATACAATGTAAAGCCTTACTGATCCAAAGTAGCCTGCTGCCAAAGATTTTGCAAGTTCAATTTTTCAAGCCCCAATTGGACCGGAGATTGCTGCTATGGCCTATGGGTCTGTTGGTTCCTTAAGGGAAACCCAATATCTCTTTAACAGCCCAAAGAAACAGTAGCAACAGCCTACTCTTGTCCAATCGCACGTTTCCGAAGCCGATTACCAAGCTCTAGCAGAAGAAAAAAAAAATACTATTCGCACCCTGTACACCTACATAATTTTCACCATCAAATTGCAATAGTTCCTCCCTCTCTTTTTTTCTTGGGGCTATTGCACAGTTTTCAGTTTTCACTACTGAAGCTATTGCATCTAGCCACCACTTTCTAAACCTCCATTTGATCCCTTAAATTATGAAGAATGCTACAATAGGTCCCTCCATTTGTCTTCCTAGTATCTTTCATTAATAAACCCATACGGAGATGGAATCCTAGCAACAAGGCTTTGAGAGCAACTAGAATTGGGACATGAGGCTAGAAAGTGGTACCAATAATCCGCCATGCCTAAAATGGAATGAACCACAGGAGGTAGAAAATATCATTTTCTGCTCCTAATATAAATTAATATGATGAGTCTTCATCACTTTCTCTAGATGGGAGGTCAACGGCTTCGCTGCTTTATCCTAATATCTCAGGATAAGCCTTGCCTTCCTCCCAAGTTGGATATTTGCCACAAATTCTGTAAGTTTCCAAGCCACCATTGCATCTTAAACCTACATTTCACCTCAACAATTGAGTATCAGATACTCCTGTTGACAGCTCCATAATCACTGCTTTCTTTCAACAGTTCTGGGAAGAATCAACCTGACTCCAGAGTATATCTGCATATGCCTTCTCCTCTTCATTCTCCTCTCCAACATAATCTGTTGCTTCCACTTCTTCCTCTTCCTCAAGAAGCTCTTCCATCATTTCTTCTTCTGCGTTTTTCTCCCTCTCTCGCTCAGCAAGTTCAGCCATCACCTCCCTCATAGCCTGCTTTGTAGCTGGCCTATCTCTAGATCCATATTTAGGAGCAGGCACAACAAACGGCAGAATTATATCGTCTAATTTTGTGGTTTTAACTTTAGGACAATCATTATTTTCTGTAGGAGGAAAAGTAAATATAATCCCAAGCTCATAATTGCAAATGTGTAGCCCAGAATTCAAAGGGACCCCTTTTCTAGGTCCATCAGGCTTTGGAACAAATGGATTTGAAATTTGTCGCCCCCAGGCAGCAGCACTAAAATTATGAGACCCACAGTATACCCAACCAATGGAAGGTGCATCCCTCCTGGACCAGAAGCGTCTACGTACCACCTGAGCAAATCATTTTCCATATAAGCACTTAAAACATACATTTATGGTGTGTAGGGGAAAAAGCACAATAGGTTAAATAATTGAGTAGTTAATCGCCCAAGCCAAATCCAAATAAAGAACAGCATATGAGGCATAGATTACAAAAGTAACTTCGTGACAACCATATGCATAAACTAAAGTTCATACAAGAGAACTTTGAAAACCTGCCCATGGATTTGGATTCCCGGTTTTTTTATGTCATCTTTAGAGAGAAAAAAGACACAGAACTCACGCAATTGTGCAAGTCAGAAAATGGCGGGGAAACTCTAGAAAATTGATAACTATTGAAGCAGAAAAAAAAAAAACGAGCGTATTAAATACTGTACTCCATGTAACCAAACAAAATAAATAAATTACAAATTAGATAAATCATAGCTACCATAGCAAGCTAGTGCTACTATTACATTGTATACTAACATGTTTTGAGGATCATGCTGACTGCTTTCATTGCATATATGACCTATAATTATAACAAGATCAGGAAACTTGCACAAAAAATCCTGAGCCATAAAGATTTCACTTGTGCATGTAAATTTGGAACACTTTCAAATCACCAATTATATCCAACTCAATAGCTTGCTACACTATTACCCAGATTTTCAAAAGGGAAGAGTACTACTCCAAGATTATGAGTTACCCGATTTTCCAATCAAAATTAGAGATAGGAAAAGACAGGATACAGAAAAGGAGGTACTGATTCTCTCTCAAACCCGATTTTACTTTCATCTACACAAGGGACTTTATTCATATAAAATGACAAGAATACATACAGCAACGTTTATGTGTATAAAAAAGAAAAGAGCTCTCAATTAAACCTCGGCTTGCGAAGGTAGGGATGAGAAAATCCTTGCAAGTCTTACCCTTCCATATTTTCTATTTCGAGCAACACATTTCAGTCACAAAGCAACAACTTTAGCACTAACTTTTATTAGTATATTTTCCGTAAAATTTAATCATCAAAAATTTCCATATGATACCTTTTTAATCCTTTTTCCTATATCTCCTTCTATTTCTTTCTTTACGTTACTTTTTTTCTCTCTTTGCTTCTCTATTTTTCTTCTTTTGTTTAATTATTTATTGTCTTTTTTTTCTTTTTCTTATTTATCTTTAATTTAATTTTGTTTTATTTTATTTTTCCTTTTAATTTTTTATTTCATTTTTAATTTGTAGTGTCATTTATATATTTTTTATAATTTTTAATTTTTTTATCCTTTCTTGTTTTCCTTAATTTTTGCATATTTTTCATTAGGATTCACCTGCCACCGGCACCAACCCTAGCTAGTTTGAGATAATGGTGGTGTTGATGTTGATTTAATCATAAAAAATTTTGGAGCACGGGAGTATAAATTAGTATATACCTTGACATGCATTGGATGCCCTACTCTTTCGTGAGGATGAGGGATGGCATCATGAAGTATATCTAAAGTCTTCAACCTTTGCCATGTTCTCTGTTCAAAAGCAGGGAATTAGTTCTGCATTGTACTAAAAAAATATAAAGATTACGAGCTAAAAGGGATTCATATGCATGATGTCAAAAAAGGAATAGTGAACAAAATTCTTTTGATCTTAAAAACCCGTTTGAAATTTTTTTTTTCTCTTTTTTTTTTTGTTTGGTTGGAGAGAGAGAGAGGGGGGGGGGGGGGATTGGCTGACTCTATATTCCTTTAAAATACACCTTTGAAAATGCGTTTTTCACATGCTAAAAGACACTAAAGAAGGATCCACAAATTTTGTGTTGTGCAAGATCTTTGCGTGTCTCTCTCCACATGACATTGCTATGTAAAAAACCTCACATAAGAGGACTCAGATCTGTCCTTGATAATTCAGAATGACCTAAACAAAAGGATTCTCTGGTTACCTTTTTTGTGAGGGTACCGGTATCCCTTAACAATCACTGGTTAATATTTGTTCATTTATTCTACTTATTTGAAATAAATACAGCAGGTTATTTCTGTATTTATATTTCAATTAAGTGCGATATGAAAAAAATATTGACCGCTAATTACTAAGGGAACTGGTGCCCTCATAAAAATAAAGGGTACTAGAGGAATGTACCTTAGAGTTAGAGGGTGGGGATGTATATTCCAAGACTCAACATCTAACTTTATTCATTCAAAGCTGATAAGAAAACCATATTACCTCTGAGAAGCAAAGCATATGTCTCGAGGGCAAAATCCCATAATAAGCATTCTTCACTCTTTCTATTGTGGGGAAAATAATCCTAACAGAAGGATTCTTGGATTCTTCATTAGCATTCCAGCAGCCCCACTGTCAAAGCATCAACAAATTACTGAATTAATGAACAAACAGAATTTCAACGAATCATGCATCTTGCAGAAAAGATGTAAAACTTTACAAGCAAATATAATGGAAGAGCAAGGCCTTCAAATTACTTCAGGATCAGACTCTTCTGAATCAAAATGTTGCAATGATTTTTTCCCAGCTGCAGCCGAAAACGCAGCAAGAAATTTTGAATTGAGAGATGAACCAATAGAAGACGCACCTGATAGACAGAAAAGGTATCAAACAACAAGGTTCAAAAGGTTGAAAAAAAGAATGAGGTCATCTTGTTGATTTTAGCTTGTAATGAAATAGGGTTGGTATTGTACTCGGTAATATTCAAAAAATGCACTTACCATATATAATATCAGACTCTAATGATTCAGGCCATTTATACCGATTTAGAACCTAGCACAAAAAGAACGATAATGAGATTAAAATTGGATCTTTCAAAAATTATTTGAGCAGAAACTTCATCATTCATACGCAAGAAGATTGGGAGTGATTGAGGGACAAATAAAATGGCATAAGTAACTCCTTAGAGCCAACAAACTACAAAAAGAGATCAAATATAACCTTAATTTCAATATTAAACTAGGTGTGACTTTTCCAGTCAATGCAAAAAGATCTTCCTGGTTTGGCGCTATTTACCTCTTGCAATCTCCAGAGTCCATAACATCTTTGGATTGAAGCAATGAGTGAGCAGACCGCAACAATTTGTTCAGATTGCATCATCCTTGACATATCTTGAAAATGATGCCCCTGCATGCTCATAAGACATAAGTTATATATATATATATACGAAAAATTATATATATATATATATATATATAGTGCAAAAATATTACAATGGTGTTCTTTAGGTGTTCTCCCGCTATAACTGTGTATATATATATATATATATATATATATATATATATATATATATATATATATCAGGCTGCATATACAAGGCAACTAACAAGTCATCCTATAGAAGGCACATCCAACACACCTCTGACACATTCAGTATCAGCTGTACTTTCTTGCAGTTTTCTCCTAAGGCAGCTGCAAGGGCCTCTTTTGGACAAACGTATCCAGAAAACATGAAGAATCCAGCATCCCAAAGAGGAGAAACCCATTTTGCTATATTTCTAGGCAGAAAACCAAGCTGAACATAATCTATAGAAAGGAACAAAAAAGCAACAGATATTATTACAGTTATTGACAACATGAAAAATCTGAGTCCAAATCACATAAAAAGGGAAATGGAAATAAAAATTAAGTTTGAAATTCATGAGATGAATGGGAATCCAATATAATGGTACAAAAAGAGGGCAATGTAGCTTTTACCTCCCTCAGAAGTTCCATCAGGGTTGGGAACAAGAACGCTAACAGCATTTTCATCAGCAGGCACATTGGGATTTCTTCTTAAAACAATCTCCAACTTCCCATAAACATTCTTACAAGACTTTCCGAGGAAAGCAGCCAGTGCTTTTAGTCTTGCACTGCTTGAGTCTGCCACAGTGCAGAAAAGATGGCTCAAACCAACCACAGATGCCACAACTGAACCAAGAAACTTCAAACCATATGACAAAAATGCACAGCAATTAGCATCTATAAGAGTATACATCGCAGTCAAAGAATCCAGAGCAGAAAGTGGCTTTAACTAAGCCACCAAATGGTTACATGGTTGACATTATAATTAGTGCTAGAATTCAACTGGAAAACTTTGATCTACTAGCATCACTTTAGCCACAAGCAGCCAGGTTCAGGGATAGAATATTCCAACCCAACTATAAGCAAGGTAGGTGCAGTTTTTAAATATTGAAAAGCACAAAAAGGATGATAGTCTATATCCAAACGACAAACTCCAGAGGCAGAGGCAAGGGCAAGCACAATCAGTCAACACCTCAATTAAGTAGCAATATTCATGAAATACTTGAGTACTTACAGGAGAGGCCTGAAAGGATTCTGACAGAACAGAAGTTCTATAAAAGTGAATTCCAGGCACTGAAGCAACAAGATGACCTGTTGCACCTCCAAAGTCATATTTTGCCAACTGAGTGATCCAGTTAGCCTGGCTGGGTACATCAATAATGAGAGATGCCATAAATCCAGCCAACTGGGCAGCAAAATCACATTTTGAGTTTCTATGAATTTCACCATCATCAATTTTTGGGAAAAGTGATGCAAAATCAGCTGAAACGGAGTGAGGGAAATCTTGCCACCATATAGTGTTGGTCACACTGTTCCACTACATAGACATAAATATTAATCAATGGCTTTTCTACGTTAATGACGTACAAAAATAATATAGCAATAAGCCTACTATCCGTATGATAAAATGTTCTCATTTAATAATTGATATACACAAAATTTCACATGATGATCAGCATAGAAAGAGCATTGCATACAAATATTGCTTCTATAAGCTTCAAAATTTATATTTGGGACTCCGGCAATTGTAGCTTATGTCTTTCATCTAAACATTTTTACAAGAGAAATGCTAAAGCTTAGAAAGTTTTTTTCTGTCTTGAGATATCATATGAATTAACTTATTCGTGTGAAGTGGCTGTGGCCCCCAAAACACCTATTTTTCTCTCTTACTATGCTTATTTTCCTATCTCCCATGATTGGTCTAATTAAGTTTTGCAGTGCTTTTCATATATTAAAATAAAAATCAAACATCCCAAAAACAAATACTATTTCAATACTCAATGATGAAAATACAGGACAGTCAATACACCAAGAAAGATTTCCGTCACAGCTTTACTTCAGAAACATTGTCCTTTGTAATCATATACATTCTACATATTCTTCAAATGGTAAGCTTTTCTTGACTGAATGCGCGTATGCCTTCATCATGAAAGTGCATCATTCTAATTTCTAAGTCACAACCAAACCCAATAAACCTTATATCATGCTAGAAAAAGGTTTTATTACAGACATCACTTCTGATAGAATTTGGGAGCAAGCAGACCTCAAAAGGACAATACCCTAAGGTGGAAACAACATTTCTCCTCCTATTAGTGCAATAGGCCAATAGGCATTTGATGTCTAAATAAACAATTTAATCACTTACCTACTATGAAGGCAGCATTTTGCTCTTCAATTTGTAAGATAAAAGTTATGCATTAATGTTGATAACTAGAAGTTTGGCTAATAGAATACCTGCTTTTCCACCAAATTTGCAGATGTAATGACAACTCGAATACTATCTTCTCTTTGCAGAACAATCAACTTAGGATGATGGCAAGCAATCCCATGTTTCTTGCGGTTATTACCAAATGCTATGGTTTCAGGGAATGGAGGATGCCTAACACACAACGAGAAAGAACATGAACAAAGAGGAGAAATAAAGTAGCCTACAGTAAGGGCATAAATCAAGTTGCAATTCCCCCCTCCAAAAAAAATATAAATGAACTTACACTACAACTAGGTTAGTATAATCCTGGTAAGGCACAAATACTCTTTCATCAGGTCTTGAACTCCAACATCTCTCAGTGTTGTGACAAGCGATCGTAACTGGCAGATGAAAAGGAATCTTGCAATATTTCAAGAACCTAACAAGACACCTCAGTTAGGATTATAAAATATAAACAAATTCAAGTGTGGCAGTTCACGCATAATATTAAGATATGCATAACAATGAACATGCACAAAGCATAAAGCCACAAGTAAGGAGGCGCGAAAAAGAAACACAAGTGAAGAGGCAAAATGCTTTGGAAAAAGAATAATAAGAAAGGAAAATAATACATTGGGAGATTTTAGGTAATCACACCATTTTATGTCACTTGTGAAAGTGGCAATAAACATTCTTGAAATGCTTTCAACAGGATAAAGAAGTTCAGGGAGAGATATGGAATGATGAAGAGCCGAGGAGCCATGGCACAGAAATTCAAGGTGATTCAGGTAAAAATTCTTCCCAGGAGGTGGATAAAAAACACCTCCTTGCTTTTCCTGCTTGTTGCCATCAGAAGGAAGATTATCCTTCCCTACAGAATCTAACAGCATTACATTAGGATGATTCCTATCAGCAATAGCATTCACACAAGCAACTCCCACATTCCCTTTTCGACAAAAGATGTCACTTTTTGCCTCCAAATTCATCACTTTACTTTCACGAAGTATAGACTGCACAAGACCAGCACTTGTATTTTCCATCACCCTTTGTGGTAACTCCTGCACTTCACTATCCACCAACATTCTATTACCAGAATCCATACACTTAAATCCAGATTGCATATCTGAAACAGCACGCAGAATGCAAGACACAGGGTCATCACTAAGCAATATGTCTCTGCACCTATCCAGAAGAAAGTTCGCCCTCCCATCAACTCGCTTATACGTTGAAACATTAGCCTTGATAGCAAAAACTCTCTTGTTCCGTTTCCCACTCTGAGAAGAGTGCCCCGAGAATGTTAACCCATCAATTTCAACATCAACACCAACATCACCATCAAAATCATCATCAAAATCATAACCATACCCTTCGAGAACAACTCGTTGAACGACAAACCCAATCCGATTCCGAATACCACAAGAACCATTCTGGTTTCCACAAACCAGCGAGACCTTATCTCCAGCAGATAACTCAACGGCAATTCCATTTCTAATCGCGACCCCGTTCACAAAAACCCCATTGGAAGCTTCTCGAAACGCAACACCGTCGTCTTCACTGCCGCGAAATCCCATCACTCTTTTCCTGAACTCGTGAACGAGACGACACGTCGTTTCGGTGGAATCACTGCGTAACAAAACCCCATTCAGAATATAGAGTTTGCGGAGTGAACCGTCGAACAAGATCTGACAGTGTTGCTTACTGACCCGGCGGTCACGGAAGACGAATCCACATTCGCGCGATCTCCGTCCGATCGCGTACGGCTGGTCCGCATGGAGGAGCATGGAATCGCAGCGCGAAACGACGCCGTTTTCGGTAACTGAAAACAGAGGGACCTGGAAGTGTTTCAAAATGACGGAGGCTCCTGTAATGGTCCTCAGCTTCTTGTTGGAAGAAGATGAAAAAGGATCGTGTGCGAAGGGTCTCTTGTGATTGTTATCGGTGTCGGAATCGGAATCGATCATGGCGGTGAATTCAATCGAAGAATTGTGGGAATTGAAATTGTTGAAGAATCGATGAAGTGAAATGGAAAAGGAGAGAAAAATTTGTGAGAAAAAACGAACTGAAGACTGAAGAAGAGAATCAACGGATTTTCGCTCTCGTTTTATTTCCCTCCAAAATTCCCAATTTGAAGAAATGGAATGACACGGTTAGAATTAGGTTATTGCTTACAACGGCGTCAAAACTTCACTATAACCGCCAAACGGACGTTGACAGCACCGTCATAGTGTCATCGGGGTGTGTGAATGCGAAATAACAGGGGAATATTTACATTTTTTTTCAAGATTAAAAAAAAAAAATCACGTGCATGTCATGAAGATTATATCAGTTCAAAATTGGGTAAACACCGTTCTCTTATAACCAAGGAATAATTTTTTCTCGTTTTAAATATATAAGCATAGGGAAGGTTATAGTTACAATTTTTTTTTTACAACTTCTTACAACCATATCTTATCACCATTAATTTCCGTCAATCAACGATTATTATTTATTATGAATTAATAATTAATTAATGAGTTTAATTTGAAAAATGATAATAGTTGATTGGCGGAAATTATCGGTGATAAGATATGGTTGTAAAAGGTTATAATTATAACCTTCCTCATAAGCTTATATAATTTTATCCCTTTATAATTATGTATTTGAGAATATATAATTTAAGGGAAAAATATTTTTATTCAGTAATAAAGTTATTTCCAGTGAGTTCAAAATGACGTCGTTTTAAATTATAAGATTAAAAAATTATAATTATAAATACTAATATAACTCTGCATTATATTATAATTATAAAATACTTTAAATTCTGTCTCAAAACGACGTCATTTTGAGCTCGCTAGAGATAATTTTATCTCCAAGAGAAATCCTTTACCCATAATTTAATATTAAAGTTATTTTTTTATTCTTTTTCTTTAAAAATTTATGACTTACATGGAAAGAAAATAAAATAAAAAGTAAATTTCACGTTATAATTATATATTCTTTGGGATACATAATTATTATTTTTTTGGTAAGCTCGGGATACATAGTAATAAGAGATTAAATGATATAAATTTATATCTTTTAAAAGAATACTCGTTAAACCCTATAATTATACATAACTTTTATGATCGTTACAACATCTATGGGTTAAACCCCTTAAACTTTTCGAAAATATTAGAAAGCATGATTTTGTTATTGTTGAAATGAGTTATTATTTTTTATCACTCTTGGAGAAATGAGTGTTTCTGTCACTTTAATTTATCTAACAGCTTAAATATAAGTAGAAAAGTATCAAATTTGTCTAGTCTCGTTATATGACCAGGGCAGAGCTAGGGGAGGCTAGCATGGGTTCCCGACCCCTCTCCCCGCTAACAAAAATGAAAAAAATAATGTGCTCGAAGGTTAGATGTGGTATTGTTGTTATTATCAAATGTGTTTCTTTTAAAAGTTTTGATGTGATATTCAAGTTGAAATCTACTTCCACTTCACTTAATGTGTATCCTTTTGTGCCTCTTCCTTTTTATTTTCATTTGCTATGTTTTGGTTAATGAAAACTTTGGCTTTTTGCTTTGCTCTCTTTAAATTTGCCATGATTGTTAATATATTCATGCTCTTTTTCAGTCTTTGAAATGTTATTAAATGTTAATATTTTGATAAGAAATTAACTAAATGAGTTCTATAAAAATATGAGGTGAATAGGTAGAGAAAATATTGATATCATGTAAGACAAAAATTTAATTTTCGTCCCCCCTCCCCTCCAATCCTGGCTCCACCACGGTATATGACTTATAGTTTTAGGATTTAGAATTATTATATTTGTGTTTACTTTAAAATTAAAATATTCAAATATCATACTTCAATAAATATTTTGATATTACGGTGTTAGTAATTTTTTTAGACAGTATTTAACTATTTAATTCAAAACGAATTTAGAATTTAAATTATTGAAAACATAATCTTAAATGAATTAAATTGATTAAAGTAATTCTTAAAAAAATAAAATGAATAATGGGAGAAGCTATAACTACCACCCGTTTTATCTTATAATTTCTTACAACCACTTTTTTTTATCATTGAATCAAAATCAAATCGATAATTATAAAATAATATTTAGTGAAAATTGTTGATTTAATATTGATCTAACAATAAAAAAAATTATTGTAAAAGATCGTAAAGAAAAATATGTTTTGAAAGTTTAACCTCCTTAATGATCATACTATCTTTAATGGCTAAAAGAGTTTTTATTCCAATTAAAAATTATCATAGTCTTACATCAAATTTTTTTTATTAACACTGATATAGAATGGTAAATTTAATAATTAAAATAGTTTGATATTATTCCCAAAATAACAACATGATTCTTCTGTTCATTGTCTAATTAATTTATAATTATTTTACAGTAAATATATTTGTATTTAAATAATCAAACTGATAAGAAAAGAATTCCATTTTGGAATATAAATTATTAAACATTCATAAGGACAACTCTGATAAAAAAAATATATTACAAAATCATTGAATTACGTATTAATTTGTTTAAAAATATTGATAAGACTCTGGGCATATTTATAATAAACCTAATTAAGCAAGAATAAATGTAGATTTTAAAGAGTTCAGGTGTTTTTTTAAAAATGCTTGAAGAAATTATACTTTTTTTGTGTGCAAAGGATCCCTTGTGAGTTTAAAAAATTTTACTATTATTTATGTTACTTTATGGGAAAAAGTTCAAATATCCTCTTATGTTTGCCTTTGAATCATTTATATTTGTATATTTTTTATCATTTATAGGTCATGTTTATTTCATTTTACATTATATAAATAATTTTACTACACACATAAAAATGGGTTGGTTCTCCTCACTCTTTTTCTCTCTCCTCTTACCTATGGATCTCACTTATATTTTTATCTCTATAACATGAGATAATATTTTTACTAAAACATAAAAAAAAAATATATCCCATCATTTATATGTCTATATTACCCTTCTTACAAAATGGATATCTTATTCTTAGCTTCTTCTTGGCAGTCCTCCCTCTGTAACTATTTTAAAAGCTGAATAAAAATTTCATTAGAATTTATTAGCAGTACCTCACGGGCGTTTGCTAGAGAAGAAGAAAAGATGTGAACAAAAATATAATTAAAAAGTGAATTTTTTAGGAATGTAACCAAAAAATTATTTAATAAGTCAAAATATTAGGAAAAATATCGGCTCAAGTTTACTCTTTGGTTGATTGTCAAAAATTATTAGGATTTTGGGTAATTTTACAAAAATAACCTTAAATCCATTGCTGCCATTGAAGATTCCAATTAGCACAATTTACAAATTTCAAGAACAATTTCAATTTTCTGCAAAGCTTCTCTCTTCACTTTGTGTTATCACTACCCACACTTCAAACACGTTATTTCTTCTTCCTCTCTCATTCCAAAAACCTGAATTAAGGAACGTCCAAATGCTACTTCTTCTTTTTTGAAAGGACACCTTTTGAAGTGTTCAATGTGATACTTCAAATCACTCGCAAATTTTGGAGGGCTTCCGTTTTGAAACCTGAACATGTGCTGGAAATATTGTTGGGTTTTCAATTTGAGAATGTCAGGGTTGAGATTCAAGTTGAAAAGGTTAGATCTTTGTGGGAAATTTTCAAATGGGGTGATGAGAAAAACATGAATTTCGAGCATTTGCAATTTTAAGAGAAAAACAATGGGAAGATTCAGGAAGCAAGGTGAAGAAGGTGTTGACGCAGGGAACAAAGAGAGAGGGTAATTTGGTCCTAAAAATGTTGAAAAAAATTCCCACCGGGTGGGAATTCGAAAATACCCTTCATCCAGTGGTATTCTTCCTTGGGAATTTCTTTCACAATTTGGCTTCATAATAAAATTCAAGGAATTTATTTTTTTATTTTTTTTAAACCTACAATCCTTATACCAAACAAAGATAAATATGATTTTCAATATCAATTTTTCCGGAATTAAAAATTTATTCATGTACCAAACACCATAAAAAAACGTAGAGGCAAAAACTATCCTTTGTAGTTGTGGTGTTTGCGCCATATGTACTATTGTTTGCGCCATATGTACTATTGTTTGCGGCCTGAAACCAAATGAAATAATTAAGAAGAAAATCCAGCTGATATAAAAGTAATCTTGATCAAAAACATTTTTAAGATAGACTCACTGAGTTTCTACTATAGGGAAAAATATTTAGTGCTGTGAAATTTGATTTTGGTACAGTTGTATTCACCGATTGACACTTATACAAATTTTATTTTTATTTTTTCTCTCTCATCTCTCTATAAAAAACAGATAGTTGTCTGATCCTGATTAGTTTGGACCACTGAATCAATGGTAGTTCAGACCAACAAAATTATTCTCGTACTAAAGGTTCAGGAGTAGCTGTGAAATTTGATTTTGGTACAGTCGTAGGAGGGTTGCTACTAGCAGGCTATTGCACACATGCACAATCACTATAAAAAACAGAGAGGAAAAAAGAAAAAACAAATTAACTGACAAAAAGACAATAAAAATGACCGAGCATTATACCTGAACAGATGAGGCCCAGCAGAACCCAATGTTGAACTCGGTAAATAGAGAGGTAAAATGGCATATTATGGCTAAAGAAGTTATAACTTGCCTCTTATAAAAAAAATTCCAAAGCATAATAAAAAGAATTAAAGAAAAATGTCTAAAATCGAGTTTATCTGGTTGAAACAAATGGCATAGTATATATTATAAGGCAATATATAATATTTCTCATAAAGTAGAGAAAAGATATTGGGGAGGGAGAATCGAAGCAAAGGGTTCTTATCATTTTTATTTGTTAAATGATAGAGAGCAAAGCATTAGATCTTTTTATTTAAAAGAATAAAATTCCACTATGAATGAGGAAAGCACTACACGTGCTTAGGGAAGAATATGACACACAAAGTAACTGAATTGTATTTTTGTAAGAAGGGTAAAATAGATATATTCATTAAGTTTTTAATATTATTGATGATTAGATGAGAAAAAAATATAGGAATGTGAATATATATATATATATATATATATATATATATATATATATAAATAATTTAAAGGCAAATCATAAGGTATTTGAACATTTTCCTAATTTTTTCGTGGGCAATATGACAATCCCACGCTCTTTATCACAAAAATAGCTCAATCAGCTCATACATGAAATACACGTGGATTAATGTCAATTACAGATTGTTTTGAACGTCCGCAATTTTTTTATTTTTTTTATACAAGGTACACAATTTATGTTGTTGTGTTATGTTGCTGATTTGATTTTTGGAAAATGGCACTCTAAGGTAAGAAGTTAAAATCTGTCACTAACCATTATCAATACATAAATTCGTGTCAGGTGAACGGTGTTGATTTTCTTTTTGCCTTTTTTTCTTGGAAAAGGAGAAACCTTGGTCTAAGCTTAACCAATATGAGAATACTACCTGTAACAATTATCCACTGCATTTGGCTTTTAAAAAGTGGTTTTGTTTCAAAGTTCTTTTTTTGTTATCCCCAACTTTTTAATTAGCGTGAGTGATCTGTCCCAGTGGGTAGAATGATAAAAAAAATTAAAAAATTGTTCCAAAGAGTATCACTAGAGAATTACATGGATCGAGACAAATCAATGTTCACAAAAAAACGAGAGAATATTATTTTTAGGAAAAAATGTTTATTATTTAAATGATATAATATATACCTCCTTTCACTCTCACACAGAGGTATGACCAACGCTTTTATTTTTTTTGTCAACTCTCTCTCTCTTTTATCTATCTCTTTCTCTCTTAAAATACACAACTTTACATCCTTTAAAATGATACACACATTACCATTATTTTTATAAGAAATATTTTTCTTATGTTATAGGAAAATAGTTATCTTATATTGTAGAAATAAAATTACAAGTGAGATCCACAGGTCAGAGGAGAGAAAAAAAAAAGGTGGGACCAACCCTTTTTTGTGTGTGTAAAAAAATTATTTTTCTCTTGTAAAATGAGATAAACATAATCCTATTTTTATTTGTTATTATTAGAATGAATCCTTTCATCGTTAAAATAAGAGAGAAAAAAATTTGAACCAAAAAAATAATAAGAAAAAAAGTTTCTTTTTCTCTTATTATTCTTATTTTGATATTCATACCAACTACTTTTCTATTTGAAACAGCGATCATGTATCATATATTGGTCACTTTTTTATCAATATGTTATGCGAACAGTAATATTTGTCAAAATACCACTTGTCCGAGTTCAGTACAGCAGACAGCAAACTCAATTTGTTGATGTGGTGTGCTTCTAGTGGCCATCTAGTTCGCTACTAGGTGTAGCGAATTAGGTGGCAATTAATACCCCTATGTTATGACAAGAGCAGAAGACGTGACAGTCTCATAGAAGTTTGCTAGGGGTAATAGTGAACTAAGTAAAAATAGTGGATGGAAGCGATTTAGGACCTAGTACATTGGTATGCTGATAAATAATTTATACCGAATCATCCTCGTTTCACGATTACCTCTTGGTGCGCAGATCTAACAGCATGTGTAGAATATTCCCTTATGTGATTCCTCTTCACATCAACTGCTCACCTCAGCGCCGCAGCACGAACAAATCCCTTGATGCTGGACTGTGGCAGATCTTCCAGACTATGACTCAAGGGGGAACGGGAAGTGTGTGGGCACTCTCTCACTTTCAGGGAGATGACCATCCATCAGCCCTCTGCAACCACCAAGTGGAAACCCTAGCAGAGGCTAATGACTAAACGTAGAATATATATGGGTTCCAAGAAACCCTAACCCTAAACTGAATGGGCTTTGGGTTTCTTGGGCTCTTCTCACTCTTGACCCTATTGGGCTTTAGTGAAAGAGCAAAAACCCAACAATCTCCCACTTGCTCTTGAGTACAAACTTGAGCCTAAAGCCCGAGTCCATGTATCCCACTAGTCGTCATCAACTGAAATTGTCCCATCCCTTTTCTTGAGCTAGCCTGGGGATCTACCATCTGTTATTAATCAAGGCTCTTGATAATCAACGAATGATTATCTAATTCGGTGCTATTCCACTAAAAGCCCGAACTTGAACTCCAAGATTAATAACACTTATAACATGAATATGCATCGCCCCTTTGTAGAATGTCTATAATTGATTGACAAGTTTTCTGTAACTCAATCAATTATTTATTCCCTTGACTATGATAGTTTCTCTAATGGATTACATGCACTGGCCAGTGTCTTTAATATCCAAGTACCGAAACATATCAAGGGGACATATCCTACAAATTCCATGTTGTTTATCTCATAAATACCGATAATCAAATAATCTCACTCCCAAAATACCGAGTTATTGGCCGTTAATAGATCGAACCTCACCCGTTGGTAAATCAAAGAATGAAAACTATTTGACTACCTATTTATAATAAACTCAGAATTAAGAGCAATTACATAACTATAGTTAACTGGAGATTTGATACCTTATGACAGAAAAACAACCTTAATCAAATCTCACCTTGATCCTTTCAATGTGAATGTTAATTCACACCAATATTTTACAATGATTCAGACAAAACCATTTCATAAAATATTGCCGCCTAAATAAAGTGCCCAACTTTATTTAACAGCTGTGAATCTATTTATCAATTGTGAGAACCTATGATCATGTCCTCCATGAACGTATCCATATGGTCATATACTCCACAATTGATCCGGACCTTGATGTTTGTAAATAGTGTGCAAAATAAATAATACCTTATTTGTAAAATTCAGAAAATGATTATATTATTTCATTGTCTTACTCCAAGAGCACAATGAACCTAATATCTCCCACTCGCTTAATGCAAGTCTGGGATCCTCCTAAGACCCAAAAAAGTAACATGCCTCTTGAACACAAGTTCAGGCAAACTCTTAGTAACTGGGTCTACAAGATCCACCTCTAATGCTATCTGAGTTTAGTGAAAAACTCATAGCTCAAGGTTGATTTCTTGAGTCAATATCCACTTGAAATAACTGAATCTGTGAAAACTCAGCTTTTCAAGACTCCCACTAGAATATACTAGCACATAATCTCTCGTTCTCCAAAGATACTTGAGTACATGCTTAACAATAATCTAATGTTCCTCTATATCCAGAATGGTACCATCTCACTACTCCCACTACGTGACAGATGTCTGGTTTATCGCTCAACATGATATGCATGAGACTACCTTTGCTAAAATATAAGATATCCTGCCCATGCATTCTTCCTTTTCAGAAGTCTTTGGTTACTCCTTAGGAAGATGAATTTCACATCTGAGAATTATAATTCTTCTCTTAGAATTCTCATATTGAATTTTGGCAAGAGTTTTGTCAATGTAAGTAGCCTGAGGTAATGCCAACAACTTATTCTTCCGGTCTCATAAGAGTTTTATACCAAGAATATAATTGGCTTCTCCAGTACTTCCATACCAAAACACTAACTTAGCCAACTCTTTATGCTTGATATTACCTCCACATTGTTTCCAATAAGGAGCATATCATCTACATAAAGTACCAGAAAATCTACTGTCTTCCGTTGGATCCTTTACATACAAATACACATCATTCATCAAGTTTCTCTCAAAATCAAAATTTTGATAACCTGATCAAACATGATGTTCCAAGACCTGGATGCTTGCTTAAGTCTATGAAATAGACTTTCACAACTTGCATACCGTGTGTTCCTGCCCATTTGCTATAAACCTTTTTGGTTGTTGTATGTCGATATCCTGACATCCAACTCCCAAAAATGAAATCTCATAATTGAGAGTTATAGCAGCAACTAAGAGAATCTGGATAGATTCAAGTATGGCGTCTGGCAAAAGTTGCCTCCAAGCTAGCTTTGAAGGTTTTCACCTTCCTATCCATCCTCTCTTTGCCTTTTATGTCCACATGCACCTAGTGAGTTTTACCCCTCTTGGTGCCTTTACTAGGGACCGAACAGAGTTGAAATACAAGTATTCCATCTCATTGTTCATAGCTTGAGCAACACTTGATCAACAACATCTTCTAGTGCATTATCGTAACTAGTAGGATCAATGTCACTCAACAAGAGACAACTTGAGAGTTAACAATGTTCTCTCCCACTACGAATGTACCGCACTAGATCTTGTGTATTTACAAGTATATCCAAGATTGGGTCAAAGGTGGATCTTCAATTTCTTAAGGATCCATTTATTCTTGATATTGTTCCTTTACATGTGATACTAATATTTCTACTAGTTTCACTTATATATTTATCATGTTGAATTTCCAATTACGGTTCTCTTGTCTGTTCACCTAGAGATATATTTATCCCCTCTTGAACAATCAAGGGAACAGTGGATGAAGCTTCTAGAGATTTTGGAAATTCTTGATCTGAGATAAAACTCATCAAGAATAACCTAACTTAAGAGCTTATAATTTCTCATCTAGTCCTCCTTTAAGAAAATCATGTGAGTGCTCACTTAGATTATCTTGTCCTTAAGACTAAATAAGAAATCATCCCTTGTTCTCTTAGGGTAGCCAAAAGATATGCACTCTTCCATACAAGATTCCATCTTATTTGACTTTTGTTGTAGGACGTGTGCCGTAGCACCCTAAATCTGAATATGGTTTGATCTGGGATTGCACCCTTTCCATAATTCTTTAGGTGTCATTACAACAAACTTTGACGGAACCAAGTTAAGAAGGTACATTTCCTTCTCCCAAGCATCTCCCTTGAACAACATTGGCAAAGATGAATAACTGAACATGATTTGCACCAAATCTAGAAATGTTTGAATTTTGCATACTGCAACATCATTCAACTAATGCATTCCTAGAGTTGACAGTTAAGAAAACTATCCCCTCTTAAATCAGGTAAGACCTGAACTTACCAGACAGGTAGCCAAACACTTTAGTAGACTAAAGTGTTTTGATTTGAACTCCTAAATGCTTTTATGCCTCAAACTTAAAACTCTTGAGATTTTCCAAAAGCTTTAGACTTATGGCGCACTAGGTTCATCTGTCCAAATCCAGAGCAAACATTCATATAATGAAGTACTCATCACCTCTTCTGGTCTGAACGCTAATTGGTCCACATACATTAGTATGAACCAGTTCCAGTTGAATAGTTACGAAAACCTTTTTGGCCCTTGTAGGATTGCTTGGTCATTTTACCTTCCAAATAGGACTAACATGTAACTGTTAGTTAAAAGATTCTTGAACTTTCAGTCTCTCTTTTAACTAAAACATGTTTCCTACTTGAGATAATGTGACTCAATCACAAAAGCCAAAGATATGTTTCATTTGAAACTTTTATTTCTTTGGTGAAAATCCTTGTTCATCATCCTTTCCATTCAACACAAAAAATTTAGGCGGTATAGGACAAAGGTAATAAAGACTATTTAAACAATGTACCAGAACAAACAAGACGAAGATGAACTTCGAAATGTAACTGAGGAATCAATTGCATTGTCAACCCATGTTTTAATCAAAACAACTAACAATAATTGAATTCCTCTTTAAATCTGGAACAAATAAACAGTCACTCAAAACCATAGTCTTATAAATAACTTGTCCTACTGCAAAAGCAGACACAAGTTCCCATTTTTAAGCTTAAAATATCTATGTCCATTACTGACAGGTATGCCATGTTTGAACTACTGCAAAGAGTAACAAACATAATCAGTGATTCCTGAATCAATAATTCAGTCACTGATCAGGCCTTGATATGCCCATGTCTGGTTCTTTTCATCACCTCTGGGCAATTTTTCTTTCAGTGTCCCTTCAGTCTGCACTTGAAGAACTTGCCTTGCGGCTTCTGCATAGCAACTGGTTTGACAACTGATAACCAAGTCGTTTTGTTCTTGTTACCACCCTTGGGTTTCCCTTTGGATTTAACAAGACTCTTAGCAAAACCTGCACCGACTGCATTCTGTCTAGCAGAGCTGCTAGACGCAGCAAACATGTCATTAAGAGTCTGAAGCATTTCTACTCCACTCTTAATCATGTATACTTGCTTCTGCAAGTATTTGGAAAAAAATGACAATAATATAGCAGGGAACTACCATATCTGCCCTTTCCCAATCTGAGAAATGCATCTTAGTTTCCTTAGACGCATCCTCTGCAGGTTGCTATGGCCCTCGCATTGTCAGGACAAATTTTAGCTTCCATGTTTTAGAACAATATCAAAAATTTGCTTTTCACTTATTCATAGTTGGTACCATCTAGAGGTTTTTGACTCAAAATCATTTCTAAGATATTTTCTGAAAAACATATGAAGCACACAATTACAAACAAATAATGCAATAAACAAATGATGTACAAGTAGATTCTCATAACTACTCTTGTTTATTGTTAACAATCCTTTAGTTTATCTTTACAAGGCTTACGATGGGCAAGTCACTTGTAAAAACTAAAATTGTTATTTGGGCCTTCAGTGCCATTGCCAGAGCCTCGATGGGAGGGTTAACAATTTTACCAAAGTTGAATGTAATTAACCATTGTTTAATTTCAAAATTATCCTTAGTGTCTAAGCATTGCCGACGATGGGCCGTACAATACTTTACTAAAATTTTGAAATTATTAAGATTTAATCTAGTGAAATCTGATTATCCTTATCCGATGGGGCTTCAGCGATAACCATTTCACTAATAAACCCACAAATGGAGCCCGCAGGTTTTAAAATTAATTTAATTTTTAAAACCTTCACCCATTCAACATTTTTATTTGAGAATTTTCATAAGCCCAGTCGAATTTATTGTTTAATTTCAAAATCATCTTTAATAACTTAGTATTATCGACGATGGGTCGTACAACACTTTATTAAAATTTTGAAATTATTAAGACCCAATAAAATCCAATCATGCTTATCCGTTGGGGCTTCACATGATTATTTTATTGATAGGCCCACAATGCGCCTGGAGGTTAAATTAATTTCTTAATTTAAATCTCCTCCCATAATTATTCAGGTCCAATCTAATAAAATCCAATCATGCTTATCCGATGGGGCTTCACATGATTATTTTATTAATGGTCCTATATTGCGCTTGAAGGTTAAATTAATTTCTTAATTTAAATCTCCTTCCATTCAACATAAGCATTATTTTCTAATTTCCAAGAATTATTTAATTGAGAGTATCCTTTGTTTGATTTCAAAAACTATGTAAGCAAGAGCGCCGATGAACGTGCATCACTTAGCTTATCTGAATTTTGAAATCATTAAGGTCCTGAAATCTGGTCACTTTACGTCAGCGTGTGCTCCACACAATCATGATACATGAATGCTGTATGCAACGTGTGTTATTCCATGACCATTTCAGAAAACCCACAAATTACTCGCAAAATAAACTATTCTCTTAGGAAATTTACTTTAATTATTTTTCTAGATTTAAATCATCCAAATAGCTGATTTAATTATTAATCTAGATTGCAACAATCATAATAATTATCATTTATAAGGATGATTTGAAATCAAAATAATTTTCATAACGATTATTTGTCTTGATGTTAATTATCCAAAATTAATCAATTCCATTATTAATCTAGATTTTTAACAAAAATCATAATAATCATTAATTACTTTTGAGGATAATTTAAAATCAAAATAATCCCATAATAACTATCGTACTAGTCGCTGAAGACATAAT